>JBBPDI010082236.1:0-13641 GCA_037974545.1 Cucumis variabilis
AGCTTACAGTAGCTATAAAAGGGAATCATAAAGGAATTGCCAAACCATTCATGAAGAATTTGAAACTAAAGTTCTTTAATTCAATTAAAATTGAACTTCATTCACCTAATTGCTTTTTCCCCCTTTTCAATGAAAGGACAGAACTATTAAATGTCTGGCTTCAATTACAAAAACACAGATGAATACAAAAGTAAAAGAATAAGAATATAAAGCAATCAATACCCTTAATTATAGCGCTAAAAACAATTATTTTAATGTAGAAAATCACGATTTAGTATAAATATAATCCAGAGCTAAAATCTTCGTGAGAGAATATCTCGTACAACACATCTTAATTCTTACATTTTCTTAAGAAAAGGGAAGATTTCTCTTGCTTCTTCTCAACGGCTTAAACATTGGAAGTGAATTAGAAACTATTGCGCTTAGAAAATCACCAAGAGGGATCTCTGTGGGGAACTTGACATAAGCAAGATTATTAAATTTCAGTGCTGCCGCAAGACTCGGAAGGTGGAAGACGCCGGCGATGAGTTGCCGCCAGCCGGAAAGACTATCATAGGGCGCTTTGATGGGGTTCAGTTGGGTTCGCGCTCAAATTTACTGAGTCCAGCTGATGGATAGAGCTCAAAATTAGAAATATGTGAAATCGTCCGTTTCATTTTTAAATATGTGCGAATAACCCATTGTTGAGACGTGTAATTACCAAAATGCACTCGCACCTGTGAAAAAACGACTGTTTAGCTCTCCCCATCTAACACGTTTGGTATCGCATTCGGTCTTGTTTGTGTCATTCTCGTCCTATCTCGATTGATGACACTCGATGCTAGGGAGAAGAAGGAGATGACAAGAAACGTGCATACGAATAAAAGAAAGATGAACAAAAAAATGCATGCTATAATTTCATGCGATGATAATGTAGTCAAGTAAGCGTTTGATATTTTTGAAAAGTGATTTAAATTTAAATTTATCGAGTAATTAAAGACCTTGTTTAATTTTAGTGAAGTATTTTTTTAATAGTAATAATGTAATTTGTGTATACTCAATTTACTACAACATTTAATGTAGTAAAATGCATACAAATGTTTACAAAATATCACAGTCTATCTATGATAGATTGTGAAATTAATATGTGACAAGCATGTATAGTAACTTATCTTGGTCTTTATAGATAGATCGTGATATTTTTCCTATATTTTTAGAAGTTTTATCATTTAAAATAACTTTTTTCCAATTTATCCTATAATTAATTTAAAATTTTAAACAAAAGTAAGTTGTATTCTTTTAAAAAAATTCGAGTATAAAAAAATTGTAAAAAATTAACTTTTAAGCAAGCAAGGACTACAATATAAGATTTCTTAGCCATATATTTCAAAAATGGTAATTTATTTTATCTTTGCTAAGGACATAATGTTTGATTTAACTTTTGAAATGTTTAATTTTAGAAATAAAATTCTTGCCAAATTTGGCCACCCAAAATTTGAAATACTTTCGATCTTTCTTTCTTTTTTTTTTTAATAATTTTTATGAAAAACTAAAATAAAATGACAATTTTTTTTTAAGAATATCTCTTTTTAGCTAACCCAAAAATGTTTTTGATCTTCTTTTCTTTTCTTTTCTTTCTTTTTTTTTTTGTAAAAAAATGTAAATAAGTTACTATGACCATTAGTCACTAAAAAAACATATTGATGTGATTTAATAAACTTGAAAAGATATGATAACTTTATCGAGATTTTATATTATATGGTTTTCTTTTTATTAGCTTTTCGCTATCTTTATCTACTTTTATCTCATTCTCTTCCGGGCCCCTCAAATGAAAAGGCATGAAGAATAAATCTATTGAATGGGCTATCAACCTACGTTAACATCAGTTGAGCTAAACCTAACTAAAAAATACGGTTTTTATTGAAAAATTGTCACTTTTATATACTAAGTTCAAATAGACACAATTTAACGATTAATAGTACAGTAAACCAACTAGAGACATATTGCATAATCACTCGTAGACTGTCAGCATAAATTACAAAAATTATCCCTTTAATATGGATTTCAGACTTCTTCGAGTACTCCTTCACAAATTCTTTGCTCCTAACGTTTACAAAAGTCTTTTTTGGAATAAAACTCCTTTGGAGTACGATAGTACTCCTAACACAAGGGTCCAAATGTGGTAGTCACAATTATCTCAAACTTTCAATAATAATAACTAGATCCCTAAACTTGTAAAAATACTAAAAAAGGAAGTTCAAGTTTTGTAAAAATTAAATCTTCGAATTTATATAATCACGAGTGGTTATATCATTTATATAAATTTGAAAATTGAGGGTCCACCTTTAAAACTTGAATAAGGTTGAGGGCTACCACCATACATTAGGGATAGTTTTTGCAATTTACCTAAACTATTATTACTATTTTTCCAAATGAAACAGAAGAAGAAAACGTAAACCCAATCGATGAAAAAAAGGAAAAAGTTAAAACTAACCAATTTAAGACAATTTTTTTCTTTTATAAAAGGATAATTGTAGTGGATAACAATTTTTGAAATAATTATCAAGTACGTAGTAATATTTTTAAAAAATTACAAATATAACAAAGTCTATCAGTGATAACTTCGATTGCTGATAGCCTATTAATAGACCAATATTTGCTATATGGTCTATTAATGATAGATTTTGTTATATTTGTAATTTTTTTAAAAATTTATTATATACTTAATTATTTTGAATCTATCTACTATTTACGCAACTACCCCTTTTGATAAACCCCGAGCAATAACCTGCGTCGTGGATGCAGAACCAAAGGTTGGGCCCGACGCAGAGTAAGCCCATAATGCTCATCCATGTTCAACTTATCAGGTGTAAGCCCATTAGGCAAGGCCCAATCAAATGAATGGACTATCGTAGCGGTTAACATCTGGACCATCCTCAAGCCCAAACTCAAACCCACACAGACTCTCCGCCCAGCCCCAAAAGGAATCACCTCAAAGTCATTTCCCTTCACATCCACGTGGGGCTTCTCGCCGTTGGGGAGGAACCGATTGGGCCTGAACTCGAGTGGCTCCACCCATTCTTTTGGGTCACGACCGATGGCCCATACGTCGACTAAGAGAGTGGAGCCTTTGGGGATGTGATATCCATTGACCTCGCAGCTGTTGGACGCCATGCGAGGGAGGGAGAGCGGCGTCGGTGGGTGGAGCCGGAAAGTTTCCTTCACCACGGCCTGGAGATAGACTAGTTGAGGTAGGTCTAGATCGGAAACTGCTCGATCACGACCGACTATGGAGTCCAGTTCTTGTTGGGCCTGGGCCATCATTTCGGGATGTCTAATGAGCTCTGTCAAGGCCCATTCCACCGTGCTTGCTGACGTGTCGGTTCCAGCTGTGAACATATTCTGTATGAAATAATAACGATAATAGAGAAATTGATTAACATTGTAATTACTAATTATGTAATGAAATTGTTTTGGCTATCCAATATTTTCTTTTCGTTTTTATTACCAATAACGATGGATTGTTATTAATATTTTTCAAAATAATATATAGCAAAAGAGTATATAATTTAACAAAAACAATTCAAATAAAATTTAGAGATAATATAATTGAGAGAAATAATACCAACAACAAAGCCTTAATCTCCGTATCATTAAGCTTCTCATTCTCATCTTCACCTTCATCCTTCATCGACAGAAGAGTACTCAACAAATCTTGGTGGCCGCCACCGCCACCTCTGCCCAACAAATTCCGATGCTCCTCCACGATCTTAGTCAAAAAATCATCGAACCATTTATGGACCTTCTTCATCTCACTGCCCACACCCATCAAATCAAGCCACTCAAGCCAGGGGAAAAAGTCACCAGGGTTGAACTTTCCGGCCAGCACCATCACTTGCTCCACCATTGACTTAAATTGATTTGACTCTAAGTCATCGCTACCGCTGCCATCACCGAAAACACGTCGGCCGATCATTGTCCGTCCAAGGGAGTTCGCAATGCACACGGTGAGCAAGCTCCCCAAGTTCGCTGGAGCTTCGCCGGACCTTGCAAGCGCCTGTACTAGCACCGATATCTCTTCCTGTACTTGAACGATGATGTAATATTAAATAATATTACCTTCATCACTGCATATATTTTAATATATATTATAAAAAAAATCTTGATTTTTAAGTTATATTATTTAAATCACATATTATATTTAATTCCGTTGATTATGTAAATCAATATAAAATATTAAAAATCTTCACGTAACAAAAACAGGATTAATTTTCCATTTTTTTTCTCCAAAATGGTTACACATTTTATTTGAGAGTTCGGTTTAGTCTTTACCCTAAGTCAAGGGGAAAAAAAAATAAATATTCATCATATTTGTTTTGTACTATTTTAACAAACAGTGGAAAATATTCAATAGATGTGTTTGGCCACAAACATATATATGAAAACTACAAAAATAAACAATTCTACAACCAAATATAGAATTTTTAACTCATTTTGTGTTATTTAAAAGTTGTTTAGTTTGAATAGTGATTTTGTTGTGGTCAAATAATTATCAAAAATCCGATCTCTTACAACTACACATCCTAAACTTCAGCCAGTAACGGTCTATCGCCTCCTTAGTACAATTATCAAAACCTCAATCCTATACTTTTACCCTTCAAGCACAAATTTATATTAACTTCACTCACTAGGTCAAATATACTCCCTTAATTTTAGCTTAATTTATATATGATCTTTGTAGTTTTCTTTCAGATTTACAGATTAAAACCCTTTAAAATTTTAAGAAATTAAAAAGATTATATGTTAATTATGACTGTTAAGGTAAGTTTGATTGAGATTAACATCAACTCTCTAACCACTATCTAACTTCTTGATATTTTCCAAAAACGAAACCCTAGTTTTCTGAGAAGAAAGAGTCAGGCATATGTCATGCATATAAATAGAAAATATAAAGACGAACCTCCCGGATGCGGCGATGATCATCTAGGGCTTTTGATGAGAAGAGATGGACGGCGCTGATCTTTCGGAGCAATCGCCACCGTGGACCATACGGTGCAAAAACCATATCCTGATAATTATAAGCGATATATTTTGCGCCGGCGTTTGGTGGCCGGCTAAGGAAATTAGTGTCGTGAATCTTCAAGACTTGCTCTGCCACAGCCGCCGATGCCGCGACGACCATGTCCACGGAGCCTAAGCGGAGGTAAATCAGTGGTCCGTAATTTCCGGCCATGGCGGCAAGGAGAGAGTGGAGATGAGCTCCGCCGATCTGCGGCATGTTTCCTACTATCGGCCATGGTTTCGGACCAGGTGGGAGGCGGAATCTACGGCGGAGGAAGAAAGCACGGTGGAGAAGGAAGGCGGAGGCGAATGTTATAAGGAGGGAGACGATGAGGGTAATTTCTTCCATGGAATAATATATGTTTATTTATTTTGTGTTGTTGGTTCACACAAAAACTCTCACTTAAAAAGGGAAATCCAATTTGATGGTTTGTGGGTGAGATAGTAACTTGAACAATAGTTTCGTAGTAGTTAGGATTAACGGTTGAAATTCAATCGTAAGTTTTTGTTTCTTGGTTGGAAGACACCTTTTGATTAAGATACTTTATTGTGGGGTAAAATGCATTTTATTTGTCAATTAGGTTTGATGTTAATGATGTGTAAATTATAATGATAATGAATGACAAGGAAAATAGTAAATTCTAAAAATATTTTGATTTTTTTTTAGCAAAACTTTCTGTAAGTAGATATCCGATATCCATTAAGATACTCTCACTCAGTCTCATTTAAATTAAAATTAACTCGATCTAGTAATTAAGTATTCCTTTAAGTTAAAATTAACTCGACCATTTAGAAGTGTTTAGAAAACTTAGGACCAAAGTATTTGTTTTAAGACTTCTAGAACCTAATAGGCATGAATCTTAGATAGCAAAAAGTGCATTTGTTTTGTTATTGATCAAAAAAATAAGTTTAACTTCAAGAAACTGAAGACGAAATAAATAATTAACCAACGAAACCCTTTTATAAGATATCAATGGCATTACATTACCCACGCGAGTTATTATATATAGAAATCAATTTCTTGTTTTAAAAATAAAAAATCAAAAGAAACATATTACACCTATCTATAGTTATTGAAAACACTAGATATAGTCTATAGATTACGAGTGATTATTGAATCTAACTAAGCCACACTTTTAAATTTGCTTAATTCGAACATTTTCTCTTATTGTTTTTAGAAACCTATCGAATGCTTAAGCAACAATTACTTATACAAATTTCACAATTATCTACACGTAAATTTTCACCTAGTACTTTGCATATATATATATATTGTGTGTGTGTGACCATCTAATTAAAGTAGTTGTAGCCTTGTAGGAGCTTGCATATGTGGTACATATGGTATGTGACCAAAATTATGATTTACTTGTAAGAGATAGGATACAGAATAAATTTATTTGTAAGAACTTGCATAGTACATATCAAGGAGAAATTAAAAAATCAAACTAACTTACATGAATGGACCCAAATTGATTAAGAGTGTGTTTGGTTTAGATTATAAAATGTTTAATTTTGTCAAAAAACTATTTTGAAAAAAAGTGGTAGTATTTGGCAAATTAAAATAATGCATTTTTTCAAAAATTGATTTATAAAATATTCTATTTTGGAGAAATTTTTAAAAAAACAAATTCACATATAAACACTTATAAAAAAATCTAACCAAATATTAAGGCTTTATATTTTAAACTCATTTCCAAAATATTTTGTTCTTGGTTAAATCCAAACAGATCCTAAAAATCACATCAATCACGTTCTCATTTAAAGCAAATCATTTAAATGTACTTGATGATATGTATTCATAAATCACAATCTAAAACATTCTTACAAACTTTGGTACATTATGATATAAACAATAATTACTAATTATCTTAAAACATTCTTACAAACTTTGGTACATTATGATATTAAACAATAAATAAATTGAGTTATGGAACAAAATAATATATTTATTTGATGTTTTTATAATCCTTTTATAACTTATAAATACGGGTAAATTCACATGTGTACTTTCTATTCTTAATTTTTATATTTTAATATTATATTTAAAGTGTTAGATTATCATATTTATTAAATAATATTTTATTATTATTAAATTTTGTCTATGCTATCGTGCTTTTAAAATGAGGTTTTTTAAGAATAATAAAAATAGATCTATAGTTAAGTTGAGAAGACACAACGTTAATAGGACGAAAGACTAAAATAATCATTGTTAACTATACATTTCAAACTTTTAAGTACCATTAAGAACAATCAACGAATTGATTCTCTCATGAAAAAAAATCATAGGATTATTTAATACTTTTAAATATTGAATTTGATGTTTTCTTAATGTGAAATAATAATAAATAATAAATATTGCTCTCTCACTTCCTTTTTTTTGTCACCAATCAATTAAAGGCCAATTGTCAATAGCAACGTGGCGAAATTTTAATCAATTACACATTTTGCTTCCATATATTTTTCTCTCTATCTCTCTTTTTTTTTTCTACTCTTTCCATTTTTCTTTTCTTTTTCATTGTATTTATTCTCTTTTCTTTTTCAAAAAGATTGTTTATCAAATATAATTTTTTTTTCAAATCGTTGGTTCTTCAAGATTGTACCAAATTGAAAAAGAAAACATTGCTATAAAATCTAAATGATTGTATAAAAAAATAATCAAATATAAACGATTATGTATCAAATATAACAATTATGTACAAATCTAAACGATTGTGTACAAATAATCTTGAAAAAAGAATCGTTTAGCGATTGCAAATAGAAAATAACAGTCAAATCTAAACGATCGCTTTTAAAATATATTATATGTTGGATATCAATTATAATTTTTTATATTTTTTTTATCGTGGATTGTTAGCTTTTTTTCATCTTGTTGGTAAATATTTGAGTGATTCGTTATATTTTTTAAAAGAACTCGTAATTAATTATAAATATTATATGTGTGTTTTTGAATAAGTAAATTAATGGAGCAAAGTGATTTTTAAAAGCGTAAAACCAAGATAACATGCATTAATTATTTAATACAAACCACAAATTTATTTCAAATCTATCAAATTCTTAAGCAACAAATTATACAAATTTAAAAATATTATCACATACGTATGTAAGTGGCTAATATTATTAAATAATTAACTATATAATTAGACGGTTGCTATAAATAAAACAACCAATTCTTTTGTGAAAGAACTTGCATGTATATGCCCAAATTAATTTATTGGTAAGCGTTTTCATCGTACATAGTATGACTATCTAATTAATTTAGCTACAAGTAGGGGTGGATCTATTAAGGAACCAGGAGCACGTCACACATATCCCTTCACATTCTCAGTTTTTGTATTTTAATATTAATTTTGAAGTGTTAAATTATAATATATATTAAATAATGTTTAACTTTACTATATTATGTCTTTGGTATAGTGACTGTTTCCCTCTTTGAAACCTCAAGGTTAAGTGTTTAAATCACATCTACTACAATTAATTTTTGTTTGTTAATAGTGTTTCTCTACATATGATTTCTGGATAAGTACGCCACTGACTATAAGAGCTTACATGGTGTGACAAAAGTTATTCATTTGTAAAAACTAGTTAGGATAGTACATTTAGTCATGTGACCAAAGTTATTTGATATTGTGACCAAATTAAAAAAATCAAATCGATCTACGTGAATTAATTAATTAACCCAAGTTGATTAAAAATCAATTAAATATAGTCACTTTTGATCTCACATTTAAAGCAAAAATTGCCATCCTAATGTTCTTCATATCAAAAAACAATTAAGGACCCTACACTACATTATCTACAAAATAATTAAGGCCCCTCTCTCTCGTGAAAAAGTCACAATAATTTTATACTTTCAAATTTTGAATTTACTTTTTTAATGTAAAATATATAATAACCCTAAATAATAAACAAAGCTAATAATTTGTCACCCTCATTTGCTATCACCAAATCAATAAATAATAAATGCAGCTAATCATTTGTCGCTCTCATTTGCTATTTCGTGTGAACATTCTTTATTTGTTAAAGTTTGAATAGTGATCTGTAGAAAAATAATATTATTATGCCAACATTTTTGTTTATCTTTAATGCATTTACTTTTTCACTACGAGAAAGCAATTCATACAAAGAGTTTTCTACAATCAAAAGACAACCCGAGTGAGAGTTAAAAAACCCTCAATCGTCAAAACACATTGTTGTAGAGTCTAATAAGTGCCAAGTCGTCCCATTAGCAATACAACCACACCCAATGTATAAAGACCACCCGACTCAATTAGACATTCAACTTTGCCGACGAAACAAAAAAGTTGTTTTTCTTCCATAATTGATCAAGGGTGTTCCACGTTGTGTTGTATGGGTACCACATGTATAAGTTTCTTCCCTAATTCAATTAGAGAGAGAAATACCAATCTATTTACTCATAGCTTTTATTAGTCAACTGTCAAAAACGCAACTTTGGTTCTTTATTCTTTCTGTAATATATAAACTAATGCATATATTACTGTGGTTTTATGTATTTTTTTTAATTTGCTCCATTAATTTACTAATTCAAAACATATTTACAACATTTAATTTATAATTAACTCAATTGATTAAAATTTTGCCCTATAGAATAATAATGCCTTCCCCTTAAAATCGCGGCATCTCATAAAATTTTGTACTTAATTAATCCAAGTCGATTTGAACTTCGATCTTCTGAAATCAAAGGAAAGTTTAATATTTCAAGTCTTCAATTTTTCAGAAGATGTTGATATCGAGTTTGATACGAACTTACACGTCTTTGAGAGCTCGTAGAAGTTTGAATCTTCAATTATTCACAGCTTCAGTACTTCATAGCTTCAATTCTTCCTTCAATCAAAACTCCCTCAAATGAATGGTAAATGTCTCTATTTATAGAAAAATTTCATGGACTGATGGACTTGGGCTTTGGCACATTTGTTTGTTGGCTAGGGCCCACCTACTTAAAGGGTTGTTTTTAAAAATAGCAATATAAATTAAAATATTTACAAGTTATAACAACAAATTTTATTATATTTGTCACTATAGCATATCAATGACTATCATTGATAAAGTTTTATATAGTTTGTAAATATTTTGTAAAATTTGCTATTTTGAAAATTTTTCTAAAATAAAATAAGGTTGTGAAATTAATTTTTATAATTAATAAATAAATTTAACAACAAAACATTTGAGTTTTCGCTAAATTATAGGGATTAGTATAATAAAATTTACAATTTAATAAAAAAAAAATACTTGTGGAATGTGGAAGGCGGGCTTGGCTTGGCTTGCTTTGTTTTCATCTTTCTCAACGTTCACTTCAACTTCAAGCTTTAACTTTTCGTTACGAAGTTCGTCAATTTCTTCAGGTTCGTTCACATAAGCTTGTTTAAATCTCCTCGCCAATGCTCCGTCTTTCTCATATACCTTTTGCATTCCTTCAACGTTGTTGCTCTGATGGACCAAAAATTCCCTCTTCCCAGCACCAATTTCAGATTATTGGAATACATGGTTATGACTCTTTATAAATGAATGCATCATTTCGTGTTATTAATTAAAGGACATGACTTTTTGAATGGCTACAACAAGTCTATAAATAAGTCTTTTTGGTTGAGAGAATAAACACATAAAAATCATTTGTCTTCTATAAATAAATTTCTCTCCATATCCAGAATCTTTACGTTCTGTAAATTCATAAGGTTTCGTTCGTAGATCTTTTATACGAGGTGTTACACTTAGAAGAAAGTTGATTTGTTATATCCTGGGAGACAATTACTCTAAATTCTCAAGCACTATAGTGAGTAAATATGTGTTAAGGAGATATAGATTTTCTGTTCACCATGATAATAATTTTCATAACAATTTGATAATCTGAATAACACATAATATCCACTGCGGTTCTCTGATGATGACTTCGGACCAACATATGAATTTCGTCTATAAACACTATCACTTTTCCTTCCGATCATTTCTCACTTCCGTCCCACATTCTTCAATATCTCTTCCAATTGCCCTAAGTAAATTACTCTGGCGTTTGGGGCTCCCATATCCAGTTCTACGATTCTTATGCCAAAGAGCTTGGTCAGGACATTTTCGGTGGTGATTTTCTGTGTGAATCTTTCGACGATAGCTGTTTTTCCAACGTTGAGTTCGCCGATTAGGATGGGGTTGCATTTGGTTTAGAGGCAAAGGATGGCTAGGAGACGGCGAATTTCTTGGTGCGGCCGAAGATTGGATTGAGAGTTTGTTTTTTCGCTTATTCAATCTCTACTTTTTGCATAATGTAAAGTTTGAGATTTTATTACATGGTCCCAACTTTCATGAAAGGAATAGTTAGGGTAATGTCTTTTTTTTTTCTCTTTAAAGATTTGTATTTTTGTGATTTTTAAAAGGTAAATTGTCAAGAAAATTATAAAAATAATAATTGAATTTTGTATTACATGGTCCCAACTTTCAGGAAAGGAATATTTTAGTCAATGTTTTTTTTTTCTCTTTAAAGATTTGTACTTTTGTGATTTTTAAAAGATATATTGTCAAAAAAAAATAATAAAAATAATAATTGAATTTTGTTTTTAGTAGGTTAAAAGTTTAGTTATCTATTTTTAGTTTGGATTAAAATTTTATTTTAAATAGTTTGTATTTTTTTTTTTTTTTTGCATCCTCTTTAAATTTTTCCTTTTTTTTTCATAGAGAAAAAGTTTGTATTTTATTTTTTCTATATGTAAAAAATCCTTTTTATGATGTGGTTTTCAAGGTCTTTTTATTAATTATTAAAGTTAAGTTTATTCTCTATTTTAACCTCATATGATCTTTTTGCATTCTTCTTTCCGTATAAAGGTTGGGTTTATAGGTAATGCGTGATTAGCCGTCAAATTGGTGCTATATTGCTAATCGGACAACTGATAACTTGGATTAGATTAAAACGTAAGTTTAAAATTAACAATTTTAAAGTTTTATAACCATCATAAACTAAAAAAAACTGTACAACCCAAAGATGAAAAATTAAATTTGAGTTATTTGGGTTGTCAATCCATTCCGATTTCATCCTAGTTTCATCAATCAAAATAAACTAATTAAAAACTAAATCTGGTTAATTAACAACTTTAATCACCATAAAACAAATTGATAAAGTGTTCTTAAATCTCATTCATTAATCACTGTCGTCACTCGTGGTTTCCACATCATCATCCTCTTTGTTTCCTCCTTCGTCTGCTTCTTCACTTTCATCGTCTTTATTTTTCTCCATAGTTGGAATTTGAATCAAGATTTCAAATCTGTTGTCACTGATTCCATCAACGAGACCATTATTTTTCTCCACAGTATACTTCAAATCTTTTCCGTCGTAGTTGGCATCGACATACACCGTGTATTCCTCACCGATCTCTTCTTTTATTAGCATCTTCGAAAGATTCGTCACAACTTTCTTCTCCAACCAACGCCTGATCGGCCTAGCACCGTAAACCTAAAAATAATTTTCGACAATAACAATGGTGATTTAGTAATGGTTGTGGTTGGAAGCTAATTAAACAATAAGTTGATGGAATGATCTCTTCTTTTATGAAAAATGTTGATTATTTCTTATGCCGATGTCAAATATGCATATACATATCTGTGTGAATATCAAAACAGTTACCGGATCAAAGCTTTGATCAAGAACGAAGTCAAGAGCGGATTTAGTCACAGCCATGGCAATGCCTTTCTCGGAAAGACGACGAGCAACGTCTTTCATCATCGATTTAGTGATTCTCCTTTGTTGATCTTTAGAAAGTGGCCGGAAAATCAGAATTTCGTCTAGCCGGTTCACAAACTCCGGCTTGAAATGGTCTTTCACCTGTTAACATACTCAAAAAAGGAAAACTCTTTAAAATAACACAAAATTTAGGTTTTCAATATACAATTTTAACACATTTGAATTTTGACCCGTTTGGAACATTACAATTTGATTCTTAGGAATTAAAGATTTACATTTTCCTTAATTAAATTAAATAATTTAGTTCATTTGTTTTTCACTATTACTAAAAAAAATTTACGTATATATTTTTTAAAATAGTTAATTCACATTTTTAGCAACAACTCGAAAGTGACGTTGAAATAAAATAAACAAAACTCTAAACTTAGAAGTAAGATACTAAACCGTTTTTAAAAAATAATTAGATATTAATTCTTTTGAAATGATGAATATTTTTAACAAATAAGAGTTAGATAAAGAAAGAAGGATTTAGAATTTAAACCTAGGAACAAGTAGGTCAAATTTTAAAAGGTAATTCACAACTATATTCCTTTTTAATAATATATATAAAAAGTTATATTTCATTTATTAATTTAAATTAGAAAGAAACTAATAACAAGAATAATAAAACAATAAAGTATACTTATAGAATAAACAAACCTTTTGCATAACTCTATCACGAGCAACTTGCATGGGGCAGTACTTTCCAGAGAAAAGATGACCGGCGCCGAGATTAGAAGTCATGATGATCACTGTGTTTCTGAAGTCCACGGTTGAACCCTGCCCGTCCGTCAACCGACCATCATCCAAAACTTGAAGCAGAATATTCAAAACATCCACATGAGCCTTTTCAACTTCATCCAATAGAACTACACAGTAGG
>JBBPDI010082252.1:0-13639 GCA_037974545.1 Cucumis variabilis
ATAATAACACTTTATTAATAACGGTCAATGGATTATATTTACAATCTACGAGTTTTAGGACATAAATCCCAACAGATTGGACATGCAATTTTTAAGAACGCAATGAACCAAGATAAAAAATATGTGTTAGCAAGAGTTGCTTGGCAAAGAACGAAGTGGGACAGAATGCCAACAAGAAAATACCAATTCTTTTCCACATAATATAAACACGACGACCAACATTTGGTTGATGTTTGTCAAAAAGAAAAATCATGCCTACGCGTCACGACAACACCATCTTAGCGGATAAGGTTATGCTCCCCTACTCCATTATGGAGTAGATTTCAGTGAACATGGGTGAAATAATTTGTGAGCACACCATCGCATAGGTTAAGCATCCTCACGGCACGAGAACCTTCCTCTACTTTATTAAACAACTCTACTTACAAATATGTTCAACATGAGAAAAAGTCCCTCAAAGAGTAGTGATGGATGGGGTATGTTCCGCACCTAGCCTTCACTATATAATTGTCTCCACAGAAACAAGGCAAAAGCCAAATGCCTAAAGAACAAGTGAGGAGGACAAACAAAGGTAGTTGATGAAGATGAAGAAGAGGGAGAGGAAAAGCAAGTCCCACTTAAGTGAAAGAGAAAAGGCGAGGAAGATGCCTCAAGATCAAAGAGAATCAATATACCTGAGGTCAAGGATTCTAGGGACCTTTTGTCTCTCGCATTAACCAATGCACCCTAGGACCAAAAACCCAAAAAGGCCATCTAGCTCCTAAAATCCATAACCACAAAAGCCAAACTTATCAGTTCACCATCTAAAATGCCACCACCACCACCTTCATCAATCTAAAAGCCAACTCCCTCAAAATCCAAAACCAAATTGTCCCTCCCCTTCTGTGAAATCCAACTCATACTTCCTAACCACAGGAAGGGGATACTTTTCAATCTCTTACCACAACCGTCCTTGATTCAATCACAAATGAAAACCCTAAGCTTGATGATCCCCCAACTAACCAAGGGGATGTGTCATTCTAGGATCTTTCCAAAGATTCCATATGTGATCTCTTAGCATTTATTGATGATGCATTTAAGGAGTCAGAAGACGCGACATTGACCAATGTGGTGTTGCCTAGAAAAGAGTTCTTGAAGAAGGTGGTTAAAGACCCACTCTTTAAAGGAAAACAAATAGCCTAGACACACACACCTTTGCCGCAAAAACAAGCGCTCACAGCCTCAAAGCAAAATGCCAAGTAGAAAGAGGCAATAAGGGATGATGTGTATTTCTTCAAGTTCATCAATGAAAATGTTTATAAACCAATGCGAGATGGATTTGAAGACGTGTTACAATGGTAAGCCAACTTGCAAGAAATACAATAGCGTAATAAAAAAAAAGCAGTTGCAAGATTGGGAGCTTAAAGTTGACTACACAAACATCCATAATCAAGATTTGATTAATGAAGTCAAGGCGGGCATACAAGAGCGAGCTCAAAACACGGAATCAAATAGTAATCATAATGATCACACAAGTCGCCCAGCAAAATGATAGTTGGTATAAATCCATACCGCATTACCTACATGTGACCATTGATAGTTATGTACCTCATCGCGCCTGAATTGCATAGACCCCTTACTGAGCATGATTTTGAAGTACGTGCCACAGGAGAACCATCTCAACCGTGTCAACCATAAATTTGGGGGTGTATATGTTTTGTTAATGTTTTCTCTTGGAATTTCTATTTGTGTACTTCTGTAAATTGTAGTCTTTTATAACTATTTTATTTGCAATACAAGTACAAATTTTGATACAATTATTACACTTTTAGTTTTCCTTGTCACAAGCTTAACTCCTCACATTTAAGTGCTTTAAATTCCTTTCTCACACTTTCTTTACACAAGTTTCTTAACACTTTCTTTACACAAGTTAGTTCATCCTCCATATCCTCACCACTCTAGCTACCTTTTATAGAATCTCTAGTGTAGATATTAAGTTTAGTACATAAACATACTTTTGCTTTATAATGTATAGAGATTGTATACCGCCTAGATGAGAAATAAGCTTTATAACTAAGATTTCATAGAAATTCTCTATGTTCGACCCTGGCTTATCCTATCGTTTTGCTTACACTTGGACAAGCGATTAAAAAATTTGTACTACATGTCTATTATTTGGAAATTAACATTGTATAGATAGGAAGCACTTTTTATCGTGTAATCCTATCCTAAAGGAACAACCTATCTACTAGCCCTATATTTGGCATGAGTGAATTTCGTCTTGCAATCCAAGTCATGCCATGCCAAATATAGGGCTATCCATTTCATTTGCTTGAAATGGATTTGGTTTATAGGTTGGACCTTAAACCAATTGTTCAATAGTGGAATGGTGGGACTTAAGGAACAAGATGTAATCTCGAGAGTAAAATGATATTTTGATCCAATTGAGAATACAAACAATATGTGAAGTATTAATTTACTAATCATAGTTATATTAGATAGACACAAATATATCTATAGTGAGGGTAGTGCAACTACGAGACTTTAGTGAAATGACTCATTAGTTAACGAATGTTGATTAGCTTGGTCTAAAAAGGTTTAGCCACTTAATCTCAGAATTTTGGAGTTTATGATCTATAGGTCCATTAGATTCTATTTCTAGCTCATATGGAATTAATTTAGAATAGTATGTTGGATTAGTTCGAATAATTCAAATTAAGTAAGGAGAGAGAAACCAAGAAGTATATGTGGTATAGTTGTTGATTATCAGTTTATAGATAGGGTTTTATATTTAAATATGATTTAAATATTAAAAAATATGAATGAGGGTTCATATTCGAAAGCTCAAAAATGATGAAAATGATAAAAGTTTTTAAAATCGAAGGGTTGACTTTTATCTTTGAAAAGTCAAATTTTTTATCTGCAATATATTCCAATGTGATGTGAATTTTAGAAAAATGAATGTAAATTTATGATTAGATGGTTGCAATTAGTCAAGATGAACAAAATAGTAAAAAGTCAAAATGTTGACTTTTGACTTAAAAAGTCAAAGCTTGTTAATGAAATAACCATTTTACCCTTTGACTAAAGTTAGTGGAAAAATCCAACATTTTATTGGATAATCTCATTAACTCTTAGTGGGATATATGGAGGCTCATGGTGATGACATCAAGCCCACTAAGAGAGTGCATTGTTGCATAATTTCACTAACTCATTATTGGGCTAAGTGGAAGCTCATGGTGATGACACCAAACCTACTAAGAGTTAATGAAATGTGAGGTGTTGAGGTTCTGTGAGTTTAGACATGTAATAGTTGCATGTACTTTATCTATTTAAAGAAGCTTTTTTAAAGTGTCAAAGACTTTTGAACTTTTTAGTCACTATCTTTAAAAGAAAAGAGAAAAAAACTCATCAAAATTCTCTTATGAGCTACGAGTGATCGGGGGCTTTAAAGGTATGAATTTTGTTAGCCGTAATTTTGATGTATTTTAGGGGTTTACATGTTAATCTTAAGCAATTAGGGTAAAATTGATATGTATTGTACTGCACATGTTTACTGTTTCCATCAAAACCAAGACAAGATTATGCGGCCAATAAGGCTAGGGATCGAAATGCAGAATAAATGTGCCAAAGCACATATCGTATGTTGTAAATACATAATTATTTAGAAATGTACTTACATGAACTTCATGTCTATTTTTACCCCATTTTTAGTGTCTAAATACAGAATCATTAGCAAAAGAACAAGCTGGAAAACCACAGAGAAACTCGCGAGGAGATAAGGTGAGAAGACCAAATCATTACGCGAGAAGAGGTTTGCCAGAAGACAAAAGTGGTAGTTAGAGCGATGTGACTTGACGAAAAGGACATCTTTTGGCTGTGACATGGTCAAAATGGTAGATTTCTCACTAAAAGTTGCCTATAAAAGATGCTCCCTCTCTATCAAAAAAAGGAGGAAGGCCTATATGGGCCATAAGGCCAGACGTCTATACTGACCGACCATTTCTAGAGAGTCGATAGCAAGAATTAGCCTTACCATTGGTTTTAAAGTTCATTCTTTTTTTTTCGTTCAGTCTGTAAAGTGAGAACTTGTAGTCTAATTGAAGAAGATGTCATCTCCCATCTCCCCCTAATTTGTATTCCTTTTCTTCTCTTTCCATTTTATTATTTCTTTACATTGTATTTGTTTATATTGTACAGTGGCCAAATGCCTTTATTCTTTAATACAATGTATGTTTATATATTTTTCAATCCATTCATCTCTGCATTGTTCATCTATCTCTATGTTATCTGTAGATTAACTTTATGATGCATATTCAATAAGTAGTTTTTATTTATATCGCTTGTTGTATTAGCCGAGCTACATTCATCACATGTCTAGTATATGTCGCCAACTGCTTGAGAGGGTAAGTAGCAAAGGACATGGCCAATACAAGCAAGGAAGTGTTTTCTCAATCTTGTGAGATGACTTCCTCCATTTGTATCCTGAAAGATGAACAAGCATGGACAAGAGGCACCGAGGTTGCTGTCCTTAAACCTGAAGCAATCTGACTAGTATAAATAGATACGTTTAGATATACATGACTAAGTCAGTCTTAGTCATTTGGATTCTGGAAGGAGACCAAATGTGTCGTTCAATGACTTCGAGAGAAGCATGTCTTAATCATGAGATAGCTTAGTGATTTTTATTGCATTGAGGTGGTCGTATAGCTTAGTCGCTATGTAGCATAAAACATTCCTTCACCTCCTTTTTCACGTAAGTTATTGCACGCCCATCCTACACCTCCTTCATTCTTTCAACCACATTAAGTCACCTTTACAACATCTCTAGGATAATTAGGTAGTTTTAATTCTTTTTATATTCTTTTAACCCATTTGTCATAACGCCTAGTTGATAAGTAAACTCTAGAACTAAGCTTTCATATCAATTTCCTGTGTTCGACCCTGAATCACCTAGGTAAACCTATTGTTTTACTTACACTTGGACAAGCAATAGGAAAACTTGCACATGAAGACTTAGCAGTAGATGGTAGAGACATTGGAAGAATTTTGCATGAAATAATCATGTCAACTCGCATGATGAAGAGAATATTGGAAAGCATTTTGCATGCAATGATCTATATTCAATGACACGTTATCCCATTACCAAACAAATAGCCATTCTACACTAAGTCCCATGAAGCACAATCTCAATTTCAAAACAACCACATTCACAACCCTCACATTTTAGGCAAAAGTTTCATGAAATCAATGTTTGCATGAACAAAACAAAAACCCTAGAGTAGGTTTTTGACAAGCAATGGAGTAGGTGACCAACCATGTCATGAAGACCTCTAAGACAAGATTATACAATAATGGAAGGTTGTTAGGTGTTTAAGGAGTATGATGCATGTGGCCAAGGGCATATGACCAAGGAAGGCTATGTGAGACAAACCATGCGTTCAAGAAGGGTCTTAAATGTTTGAAGAGGTTCTAGGTATTATGGGCAAAAGTGGAAGTGGAATCCAGGTGTCATGGCATGCAAATACCTAGATTTTAGAAGCAGGAGTTGTAGGGAGAAAACCATGTAAGTAGAAGGTGTTAAAAAAATTGACATGCAAGAGTCACTATAAATTGGTAACTTCAAGTGGTCAGAGTTTCCATTACCCTCATGTAAATTTACTTAAATTAGCCTCAAAAGAACCATTAGTGAGTATATTTGTTGAAGTAGGGCTTTTAGACTAAAAAAAGTTGAGGAAGGAGTTCAACTTCTAAGCTAAAGCACCAAATGCCATTTTCCAGGCAAGTGTGAGCAATGTTGCTTTCTTAAGGGCTACAAAACAAATTGCTTGGAATCTTAAGTTGAAATTTGAAGGTAAGATACTTAAGACAATTCTATACAACTTTGTAGAAGTAAGTTTCTCATTTGAGTTATGAATTTTTAGTTATTAACCTCCAAAGTTGGGTTTAGGTTCTAAATGAAAAAAGAAAACTCGAGTAGAGTTGAAGGTTAGTTAAGTGATAAGGAAGGCAAGGTAAACTGGACATCCAAGATAGGTAAAAGAGGTTCGTATGGACTTTGAAGCATGCAAGTAACATGGCCAGTGCACAACCAGGCAGTGTGAGGTACGCGCTTAGGCCATGCGATATGCCCTGCACCCAAAGATGCATGTAACACACAAGGCGTTCAGTTATCGGGT
Organism: Cucumis variabilis; assembly: GCA_037974545.1. Lineage (NCBI taxonomy): Eukaryota > Viridiplantae > Streptophyta > Magnoliopsida > Cucurbitales > Cucurbitaceae > Cucumis > Cucumis variabilis. The sequence goes on from JBBPDI010082252.1 coordinate 6,159, forward strand.
GCACAATAAGCTCAAGCGCGAGGTTGGCACACTACTAGGCTACTCAGAGTTTTGCGCGCGCGTCAGCCACTCTACCAGCCATGTCGAAGGGCATTTTAGAGCTATTTTTTTAATGTTTTCCCTTTTTTAGTATACTTATTTTTTTAAGGTAAGGGGGTTAATTTAGGCTGAAATAACATTATTTCTAGACACGAAGAGATTAGACAAATTTACGAGCCAATGACTTAACTACCATCTGTGAGTAACAAAATGATTTCTAAACTGATTTCTTAACTTGCTTTGCTAAGTTGTTTCTATATTATGATTTGAGAAAAATATTTGAACAAGTTACGCTTACATAATTGTGTTTCCAAGCACAAGTTTAGATTTTAGAAAGAAAGTAAGTTTCCAATTAAATAATTTCTTTGAATTTTTTAGATTTCAGAAGTAATATTGACTACTGTTTTAGAAAGGAATTGACAAGCATGAGTTTGATAAATAAGTTTACACTATGCATGTTTCTACGAGTTATTTTCTAGCATGTGTTTACTTAAACACGAGATCTGAAAACTATGTACACAAAGCCTGATGCATTTTGCTGTGAATTCTTCTCGCATCATCGTTTAATTTCCAAAATCCATATTCAATGAACCTACTGTTTACGTGATGCAACTCACTCTCTCCCTAACTTTTCTGAAATGCTAATTTAAAAACTACTAAACTATAACTACAAAGTAACTACAAGTATAAATTAATTACACAAATTCTATACAAAGATTTAATATGCAAGATTGCGGATGCAAATTGTAATAAAGATAGGGAAGGTTTATACGTTACAAAAGCATCCTTGCGTTCAGGTTTTTTGGCAAGGAATAATTATGGTTCCATCGTGTTTTGCTTCATATAGTTATTTTATCTATGTTGCTCCTCCTTGAAATTCTATGATCATTTGTTACACGACTCCTTGCATTACAAATGTTCATTGTAATGAGGTTCTGCTCCCAATTGTTCATTACAATGTTTAAATGATTTTTTTCAGTCCCTTTTTAGCATTTTTAGTTAAGACGAAAGTCTTACGAAACTTTCTGTGCGGAGACTTTCTTTGACACCCTAATAAAGATTCTTGAACTTCCACAAAATTAACGTTTAAGACTTAAGGCTTTTGAGGTTTTTAGCTTCATTTACAATGAAACGCATCCATTGGGGCCTGTCCATGAAATCACAGATTCCTTTGCTACCATGGACTCTTCACATGTGATTCACAAGAATCAAGTGTTTTACCCAAAATCAAAGTAACACCCTACTCTAATTTGAAAAAAAGATTCCCCAGAAACGATGCCAAAAACTTGGTCACTTCGCACTCAATATGTGCAGTAGTCATGTTGTGTGTGTCTATATCTAATTCTACGTGGTGAGTCATTGATCATGGTCATCGAATGCTAGATGCTCAGTATGAATCTCTTCATCGTGAAATTACTATGTTCTTGTCGAGTACAAGTTTTTCTATTGCTTGCCCAAGTATAAGCAAAGTAATAGGTTTCCTGGGTAATTAATCCAGGGTTGAACACAGGGAATTGATATCAAATCTCAGTTCTAGATTTCACTCTTTAGTTGGATAGTATATTATTGTAATATCTGTACAGTATGGTAAAGTGTAAGTTTAAACTATATTTACTTATCTACACTAGAGAATATGTAAAAGGGGGTTAGAGTGAAGGCAAAATGGAGGTGTGAACTAACTTGTTTCCAAACTTCTCCTTACACACGTTAGCCATATTCTTCCTACTTGATATATAGAGTAATTGACGATTTACACTGGCCAGGTGATGAGTATAGCTCAATTAACGCAATAAGACTTATAAGCTAAGCTTTTTATCAAGAACTTATCACAGACATAAAATACAAATAACACACTCACAGATGAATAGTAAAGACATGGTGGATTGAAAAGGTATAAACATGCAATATATTAAAGTAAGGTCTTAGGCCACAGTATAATATGAACAAATACATTGCAAAGAAATACAAAAATGGAAAGTGTACAAATTAACATTGCAAGTCAGAGGAAATGGAAATTGGCATCTTTTCTACTTAGATCTTAAGCTTTCATCTATAAACTGACTGAATAAAAAGAAGAAATCCTTTTACACACGGTGGAAAGGCTACTCCTATCCACCCCTCTCTAGGGTTTTGGCCCATTTAGGCCAACCTCCTTGAATGGTGTAGAAGGAGGCTTTTTATAGGCAACCTTCGATGGGAAACTTCTCTCCTTCTGAACATGCCAGTATTGAATATATTCATTGTCAAGTCACATCAACTTTGCTAAACGTAGCCATTATCAAATCACAACAACTTCGCTAAACATAGCCATCGTCAAATTACATCAACTTCACTAAATGTAGCCATTGTCAAATCACATCAACTGCATATAACACTCTTGTCTTCTAGTGAACCTTCCTCGCATGCTGATGTGAATCTCACCTAGAAGTTGTACTTGCCAGACAAGGTCTTCTAGGGTAGTCTTTGCTCGAGTTCCTCTCTGATTCATTAGCCTTTTCTTCTGTTCCTACTCCTTTGTTTAAATACTGAAAAATAGGGTGAATCGGGCATGGATACTTATGTAGAGTGTATTTTTGAATATTTATGAATTTACAACATAAGTTATACCTTTTGACACACTTACTACGCGTTTTGCTCTAATTATTCTATCTAAAACGCTATAATAACTTGTATTTCTACAAGTTATTACACCCCCAATTGTAGAATAATGCTAGCTCTCATGCATCACTCTGTATCATGCTTGTCTCCAAGCACAATCCACCTCAAACAATTACCTTCCTCCTTGTATTTCTAAACTTCTCAAAATGCGAGTCAGTTTTATTCGTTATTTAAAGTCTTCTCTCATCACGTATTTCTCACTATAAAAACATTTCTATGTTCAACACACAACAAGCTTAATTCTCAAAATATCTTTATTCATTCTCTACAAAAATCTTCTTTTCAAATTTTAGGAATGAATAAAGTTTTTAAAGAGATTTGAGTCCTTTGATTTGGCAAAGAATACTTTTTATTTATTTTACTTGGTAATTGGTGTTAAGTGAAAAATCATAGGTACTTTACGAGTCTGTCCCTCTCCTCAACTATAACTCTTATCCCCTCTTATTACTCAACTCTCTAACTTTTTACTTTCAAACCTTTGTTTCTTATTTTTGGTTAGAGGAGACAACGTTGGAGTTGTTATTTCAATTGAATAAACGAATGAAAGAAAAGTTTAAATTTTTTACACTTTTTGGCTATTTTTTAACTTTTGTTAAAACGTTTTATTTTAAATGCCTTAACAGGTTTTTCAAAAAGTTTCAAAAGCTTTAGCTTGGACCTATCACACCCCTAAATTTAGAGCATGACGATGTCCTCATTGCTAAAAACAAATGATAAGATTATTCGTAAAAAAATCTTACAAAAGAGGTTTAAGGTAAAGCTTCATTGCCTAATAAACTATAGAAAGGTTTCCTAAGTTAGTTTCCTTAACAAGTTAAATGCCTAGATAACAAATGAAACTTTATTTCACATGTTTTATTTCATCGAAGTTATCATTGAAACATAAAGAAAAATTAAAGTTCTTAAATGCAAGGAGCCAGGCTTGTGATGAGAAAGGTTAAACACACAAAAATTGTATTGAAATTTGTACTCGAATTGAAAATATAATAAATATACAGAATTTACAAAGTACATAAGTGAAAGTTAAAATTTATAAAAGAAGATATATAGAACACAAAGCATCCCCAACTTTAAGGCTGTGGCAGTGGTGGTGGTTGGTTTCTTCTTGCTTGAACTGTAGGCTCATGTCGCGAGAAGGGTCTCATCATTGGTGGAATCTCAGGCTTAAAAATGGTGTTGCACATCAATACATGTTGATATCTCAATAACACTTGTAATTGTTTGTCGCACCGTGCTACGAGTTACTCAAACACACCAATGTTTCATTTTGTTCCTTGATAGTGAGGAGTTGCATTTGGAGCTCTGTTTTTTCTCCTTTAAGTTAATCTATTTATGCCTCATTGTTTGCAATTGTGTTGTCGCATTTAAGTTACAGATCACATAATTGCTTCTAACTTTACAATTTTATTTCTTGCATATTACTTTGGCACTAGATCACATCTTCAAATGCTTTATACATTGGTTTGCATACATAATGATTAAGAAATTTGAAAATGTAATCCTCGTCAACTCCTTCCTCATCTTCAGTCACTGCCTCCTTTATCTTGTCTTTTCGGTTAGGAGCTTCTGTAGTTGTCTTTGACAATGAAGAGAGGCGTGTCTTTCCATCTACCTCAGGGATTATTTCTTTCTCCCCTTGGAATGGGTCATTATTAGCCTCTTCCAAGACTTTATTGCTTTGTGACACCACATTACTTGGCGCCACCTCCTCTGACTCCTTAAACACACCTTCTGCAATTGTAGTTGGGTCATATATGAAGTCTTAGAAAACCTCCTACTTAGATCCTTCAAGGCTGAGTCGTTTATTATTTCAGGGCTGAGGAGTTTGTGTAATGTGTCATATGCAACCACAACAAGACTTTTAGTTGAATCTTGTTTTGGTGAGGAAGGGAGAGATATAATTTTGGGAGGTAGAGAAGGTGACTTGTTTTTAGATTTAAGGGAGGATTTTGGTGTTTCAGACTTTGTGGAAATATGAGAATTGGGTTTGGGATTGTCGGCTGACGCAGAAGAGGAGGTTTCCTTAGAACCTTTCGCCATAGAGGGTTTAGCTCTTTTTATCTAGAGGCCTCTTCCTCATCTATCCTTCGATATTTTATGGGACTTCATCCTCATCCTCTTATTCCTTTTCGCTCTCCACGTACTTAACCCTTGATCAACATTTTTTTTTGTTTTGAGGCATTTTGTCTTTGCTTTATTCTTGTCGAGGATGATAATACGTTGTAGAGTTGGCACATTACAAACCCCATCCTTTACTTCTACTTGAGGGGATCGTTCCAACTATGGGCATGCCTTAATGTAGAGCCTTTCGATATGGTGTGGTAAAGACTTTGCTCCTCGTGGGTGTTTTACTCAAGTTGTGAGATGCTCGCATATTATCTTGTCTAAGTTTACTGGGATCTCCATAATAATGCAAAATAATACTATCATAGCGAGTTGGCATGATATTCTTTTTTATGAACACCAACCATATACTGGTTGTAGTGTTCATGGTGTGCAGAAAGAGTTGGTACTTCCCGATTGGTGTCCTATGCCACTTGGTCTCAGGCCAGGCGACTCTCTTTAACGCATTCTCTAGGTCCTGCGTTTTTGGGTTCTTGAAGATTTCATGTCTAATTTTATTATTTTCTAACCCATAGAGTTCATTTATCGTCTCTGGCCCAAAGTCCACTTTCCATCTGTTTACTTCTGTGTAATGTTCTTCTACATTAATATATCATTTGTAGAACAAGTTTACTATGCCTGGCCTTATCGTAGTCACCCATTGGAAAAATCGTTTTCACCTGAATGCTAGAATAGATGGTGTAAGGAATTGTTGAAGAAAATCATCAAAGATTTTTCTTATAGAAAGCATACAAGCGCAACTGAATTACGGATAAAAAAAACTATAAATGCATCTAAACTCTTTATAGATTAACGTGCATAAACTATCCTAATTATAACAAATTAGAGTTAATAAAAAACATACCTTTGAAGCTTTTCGAAATCCTCGATATCTCCTCACAAACTCAAACTAAGACCACCTAGAGTTGACCCGCTATTCTCTAGACTAACAAACCGGGTTGTGGGACCCGATTAAGTAAAGGAAATTGAGAGAGGAATAGAAAAATGAGGAGAAATTTTGGTTTGAGATTTTAGGAGAGAAAAATAGGATGACATATTTTTGTAATTCATAAAAACAAAGTTTTGCCAAAAGTTCTCCAAATCGAAAAATGCCCTTTAAATAAGCTAATTACATGCAAAATTGCATGAAATTAGTTTCTTAAATCTCAACACCTAATAATCCATTAACCATTAGTGGAACTTAGTGGGTTAGGTATTTATATCTTATGTAGGCACTTATTCTACCAAGTGTTAGTGGGATTATCCAACAAAATGTTAGATTTTCTGACTAACATTAGTTCAGGGTAATGTAGTCATTTGACCATTCAAGTTAAAAGTGAACATTTTGACTTTTTACCATTTTGTCCATTTTGACTAATTTCGACCTTCCGAGCATGAATCTGCATTCATTTTTCTAAAATTCAAATCACATTTGAATATAATACCGGTCAAATTTGACTTTTTAGAGTCAAAAGTCAACATTTCGACTGTTTTCAATTTTAACCATTTCCATCAATTATATGTTGGGATTTATGTCCTAAAACTCATTGATTGTAAATATAATTCATTGACTGTTGTTAATAAAGAGTTGTATTGTAATAATTGTTATTGATTATATTATTAGTTTTGTCTTAATAACCCAAATTCAATAAACTTAACATCCTAAGCTGTTTGATGAGTCTTGAACAATATGTAGAGACATACATGGATCAATGTTCAAGATCAGCTTAAAGGGTCTATAGTATAGGGATAAGATTGGGTACCTTATCCTAGTAACACTATGGATACGACTCGCTTTGTATTTGATACAAATACAATGATCCAACATGTTCGTGTAGTTGAGATGCGAGTGAAGGTATCCTATGTAATGAGTTTGTGTAAGACCAAATCGCAAAATAATAACCACTAGATGTAACTCTGATAACTAGTTAGGTTTCTATTTCATTAGGATGACCAAGGTAACTTAGTCTTAATCTTAAGTGTATTATGAACTCATGTTCGCGAGGGATTATCATTTGATTTGTACGGGTGATAGTGGCCAGATCATCGACTCAATAACCTTATCATTTTGGGGACAAGACCGAGTGGGGAGCTGGAAACATAATTACACAAGATGGAATTCACTCTTTACCTACTTTAGGATTTATAGATGAGTGTGTCCCTTAAATGGTGTCTCTAGAACTTGAACAAAGGGCTCTACCCTCTTTATGGAACAAGAGGGGTTTATGTTTATTGGTTGGACCATAAACAGGTTGTTCATTAGAGGAGCACTGGTACTTAAGGATTAGAGGTAACCTAGGGTTAAATCAGTAAATTGATTCAACTGGTGTTACGAATACTCGTGAATGACTAATTTACTATTATTGGTCTATATCTGTTGACACATAAATATATCTACAGTGAGAAGAGTTCACTGTGAGTCTTTAGTGGAGTGTACACAAAATTAACGAATATTGATTAGTGTGGTTAATGAGTTTAGCCAATTAATCTAATATCATTGTAACTTCTGATCTGGATGTCCATTAGGTCCCCTCCCTAGCTCATAAAGGGTTATGAGATTTATTTATATTGGTTGTAATTTGAAATGTTCAAAATTGCTTTGGAAATTAGTTTAATGTATAGTGATACATTATAATATAAAGTTTATCAAACTTTATTATATAAATTTAATCTTGGATATG
>JBBPDI010082260.1:0-13638 GCA_037974545.1 Cucumis variabilis
TTGGAGGATACCACTTTGATGTAAATGGCATTTGTTGAGAGATAATTATTGCAAAGTTCCACTTCTTTTTTCCAACTTGAGTATCTGCACTTTGGCCACCTGCCCCCTTTTCCATATCCCCTTAGTTTGTTTTTATTAACATCAAAACTTAACTTTCTAGAACTTTCACACCCAAAATAATTAATTTTGTTACAATGACATATATAGTTTAATTTCTTCTTAATTTCTAGGTTGATGATTGTACAGTTTAATTAGTAACCCAATCTAATTAGACTATCTTGTTTTGAATTGAATTAATTATTCTCATTTGATTTTAATGGATCTTCATCTATTGTTATAGTTTTGGGTATACGAAAGATTGAATTTTTAGGAAAAGCGAATGAATTTTGTTTTTCATCATAATCAACTATATATATATATTTAAATAAGAATGATTATAGACCATAAGATGTCAAATGATAAATAAATAAAAAGAAAGAAGAGAAGAGAAGAGAAAAAAAAAATAAAAGAAACAAAAATATGATAAGATCGATTTTGATATAAGTGTCTTGTTGAAATATACAATTTATAATTATTTTTATTCATATAGAGTTTAATTTAAGGAACACTTGTAAAAATGACAAAATAAGTTATAATAATTAAGTCCATAGCACCCACAGACTTTATTATTTGCAAAAATGGCAAAACCAAAGTCCAGACCACACATCAAGAGGTAAAATGTCACAAATTTCCTCGTTATTAATATACGTTTGATATACCTTATATACGTCTGATACACCTAATACTTTTTTATACACCCCAATACATTTTATTGATATACTTAATGCACCTGATCCTCTTTGATACACTCGATACCTTTTGATACACACTTGAAACATCTAGATACACATTATTATACTCCTCGTTACACTTGATTCTTCTTGATACCCCTTAAGCCTTGATAGTTTGATACACTTAAAGACTTTACTTATAAGTTTGATATACCACTAATAAACTTATTATGCTTCATTGGAACACTCAACAAATTTGATACGTTTGATGTACATGATATATTTAATACACCTAATGCACTACAGATACATTTAGTATTCTTTACTTATACAATTGATTAATTAAATTCACTTGATATGCTTGAAATCCTACTTATACACTTGATATACTATTAATATACATTTGTAAACTTGATTCATATACTTGATAATTATTTACTTTATTGATATGCTTTAATAATATATTGTTGATATACTTGATAATGATACACTGAGTTACATCATTCATATACTTAATAATACTCTAATAAACTGCATAAAATTTGAAAAAAACAAAAATCATGCAATAAGTATATTAACCAACTAATACATATAATATAAGTGTATCACAACACTGATATACAAAACTGAGACAAAGTAAAACCAAAACAAAATTAATGTAAAAAAATAAAACAAAATCATTTGGAATCAGATTTAACTCAAAATACACATCGAAGAAAGTAAAAAAAAGTCACAAATGAAGTTAAATTACTCCGATCAACAACCATTATATTTCATATTGCAATTATTGTACTATTGATATTCAAAAATTATGATTAAGATAGAAAGAATAAATAATTTTTATAGTATAAATTAAAAATAAACAAATAAATAGATCCTTAAAAAGTGGGAGAATAAATAAATAATGAGTAGGACATTAAAAAGAGAAAGAGAAATAAGTTATTGAAAAGTAGTTTAGGAATAATAACAAATTGAAGTTGAAGAAGTGAAAATTTTGTCATATTTACAAAATTCTAAAACAATGTGCTACAATTGCTATATCATATTCTCAAAATACTATTCTATGCAATTTCCCTTAATTTAATTGAATATACTAGTTTGATCTTCCACTAAATTAATCGAGAGGAGATTGTATACATAGAGTGTTTGGTCCTAAGAGTTAATAAGTTTAGTATTTATATGTGACAGTGTTTAAAATTTGTGTGAGTTTCACAATAATTAAGAAAGTAAATAAAAAAATATAAAATAAGAATACTTGGTAAATGTGGAAAAGTAGAGCTAGAGGGAAATTTTGATTACCCTAGTAATTGTGGAGAGTTAACTTGGTTAATATTTTAGGAAAAACAATAAGAAAAGCAAATTACATACTCTATGAACGTCTTAATAACTTCAACCAAAATAATGACAATTAAGTATAGTCATGAGCCCTTGAACAAATGTTAGGAAGACATGGGTTTGAAACAAAGAAAGAACAAAATCGATAAGATGACAAAGCCTTTGTAAAAATGTCTTGTATAAGAAACATGAATTTTAGCCATTACCTAACCACTTTTGATTATTAGAGATGGAAAAATCATCTGAAAAAGGATCTACTTTTATGTCTTTAAAGAAAAATCCAAAAAAGTAGTTTACACTTTTTTTTTTTCCGAAATAAAAGTTCCACCGAAGATGATTAGGTTTCTTTAGGTTCAATTTTACCTGTGTGAACGAGTTATAGGTTGGGTTCACCTAGAGAAGTGTTTAATTCATCTAAGAAGTGTTTAATTCATCTAAGAGGATACCCTAGTTAGTTGTGTAGCTTGATTTGAAGTTCATTTGTACTATCTTTTCTAAAATTTCTTTTCTTTAAGTTATTTCATGATTTTCTTACTTACTAATTTTAATAAATTATCTATTTTCTATCTTATATTGTAACCTATGGAGTTGGATTTAATGAAATTTATTCATTCTCATTTGTTCAGGGGCTAAGTTTTGTACGGGACTCAACTATGCACTCATGATTGTTATTTCTTTTGTTGAATGACTCCTGTCTTTCTAGATTAAATGATTGTTTAAATTAAGATGCTTGTGAAGTTTTTAAAAAGTTGTAATGAATGGCAAAATAGATTAGATAATTAGCAAATTTATAGTTGAGATTTGTGATTTGGCAGACATAGATAAAAAAAATCAAAATCAAATTTTTTTTCATATTCCAATTTTACTCTTTCTAACCAAAACAAGGTGTGTTCCTAGTTTTTCCTCCCCATTTTCTCCACATTTTTATTCTCTATCTTGATTCCAACTGATGCCGCACTCACTTGAAAGTTGCAATATTTTGAAATTTTTCTAAACATTTTCTATTTTTTTTTTCAAAGATTATTTTGTTTTCTTTTTAAAATTTTATATTCTTCAAATTTTATTATTTTCTTTCTTTCTTTTTGGATTGAACATTTTAAATTTGTATCCATTTTGTTCATCTTCATTATCAACAAAAACGAAGCATAATTTTTTTTTGGGGATGTTGTTTCATTTCTATCAAAGCTTTGATTGCATCCATCAAGTAGGCAAACATCAAGAAAGTCTTACCATAAAAAAAGTCCGACCATCAAGTAGGAATAAGTTTTCTTGATGGTATTGGCCATCAAGAAAGGAGAGTTTGATATTTTTTGTCCATCAAGAAAAGTCAATAGTCCATCAAGAAAATCAGTTTTGATGGCCAAAACATATCATAACAAACCATAAAAAAACATGTCAAAAAAACCTACTTATTCTTTTTTTTTTTCTATTTTACTTCTCCTTTTTATTTTCTCACACCCACCTTAGATCTGTGGGTTCTACGTTAGGTGCTATTGATGGAACATGGTAAGCCTATATTTCTACATATGGAAGTGTTGGGGGCACATAGAGATATGGGTAGAGGAAGCCTCAAAAAGCGAAGGTCGAGCTGTAGGTCACGTGACCTACACTGAGTTGGTGGTTGATTAGGCTTTTTCCTAGATCAAAGCGGAGAAGCGAGCCTAATTCTTATCCAAAAGTTGGTCTAAAAAACTTTAGAGTTCTTTCTGCACATTCTTTTCATTCAATTTCACCCCACTTTAGGAATTTGGTGTCCATTTAAAGTCTAATCTTTCACGAATATTGAATTTAGCCTCATTCATTCAATGCATATTCAATTTCGCCTTCGGACCCGTCTTATGGTAGTTGAAACTCTTTAGGAAATCTAAATAACATTAGCAAATCCTTTTCCAAAACTCTATTGCACACCTTAATAATTCTCACCTTTACTAATTATCAAAATCTTGATGAAAACTTGATCGAACTCACTCGACAACAATAAAATGACACTGTTACTCTTCAATTGAAAAGCACCAAATCTGCCCACAAAAACATGTCTGACAAAGCTAACAACGTGAGGAGTTGTAGGTGAAGAGTGGTGCAACGACTATGAGCGAACTCTGCTCGATTGGTACATTTGTAACCCAAGCAACTCTGATAGCTTTTTGGAACGTAGCTGACAACGGCTAGATACGACTAGCAGCAGTGGATTTAGTTGGTCACGACAAGTTTCTTTGTCGGCATGCAAGATAGAAGTTGCAAATATTTACTACTTGATTAAAAATATTAAAAGAGTAAAACTATTTTATTTAAGTTGCAAACATTTACTTTATCATTGATCCTTCCACAACACCAAGGTAGCGGAAGCAAAAGCAACAAGCCTAAGGAAGTACTTGAAGGTGAAACTTTTTTATGTTGATTTGATTGTTATATGATTGTTATCACAATTCTATATTATTATCATGTGATTTGATATCTGATTAGTATGCTGTGATTTCTTTCTAATTGCTATTTTATTTTTTAAGTACTAGATTTATTGTTTAGGGTTTATTTTGTGGTTTCCGTTTGATTGTCATGTGATTTTCATTAGATATTTTAAAGTACTTTGAGATTTTTATTTGAATGCCATGTCAATACACCAAAACTTGGCTTTAATGTCGGGTTTAAATCCACATTAAAGAGGTATGATATCGGTTAGCAATTGACATCTATGATAATGTTATTAAAGCCCTTTAATATCGGTTGGGCTTTGATGTTGGTTTAAAACCGACATTAAAGAGACCAACATTGTTGGTTTAAAATCAACATTAAAGCGGTATGATGTCGGTTCTAAACCGACATCTATGATCGTGTTATTAAAGCCCTTTACTATCAATTAGGTTTTGCTGTCGGTTTAAAACTAACATTAAAGAGGCCAACAATTTTAATCGGTTTAAAACCGACATCATAGATTCCCAACAATGTCAGTTTAAAATTGACATTGTACATTGTCTTTTGTGTCCGTTTTTACAAAATTTATTTTTAATAATTGTTGCATTGTTGTCCATTTTTTATGATGCTAATAGTTTTAAAATAGAGATTAATTGTATCAAGTTATGTCAACAATGTTTTTTTAGAAACTATAATATTTCTCTTTTACTTGTATATATACAAAATGGAACCTTAAAAAAAAGAAAGTGAGAGTTTAACTATTACATTGATCATCCTTTAAAAAAAATACATTGAGAGTATTGTTGGTTGTCTACTTTGGAAGGTCTAAATTAGTCCAAAATTCACCAGAAATCTTAAGCAATCTTCTGAATTAACCCACACCTACAACCAACAACAGGTAGGAGTGAATAAATTAAATGAAAAGTTACTCAAGTAAAGAAAAGAAAGAAAGAAAAATACTCAAATCAAGTTTTGATGCAATCAAAGTGTTGTGGAATTGGGTACATTACAATGATCTCTATTACCATTCCCAGGAACATATGCAAAATTTGTCTATGGCTATCAAGCAATGGTGATGAAAGTAAGATAGTTAAGAGGCATTTGTATTGAGGTAATAGGGATTGGAATAACATTACGAAGATTAAATTATGCCTCGGAATAAGATGTCTGGGAATTAATTATAACTATCTTTGGTTGTGCAAGAAATGTTATCGTGGTCGTTTATCCTACAACCTCCTACACGATCGTTCAGATTTCTATACGATCATTCAAGCTCTTACACGGTTGTTTAGCTTTCTAGACAACCATTATCCTCTTACTTCTTACACGATCGTTTGCCCTCTTGCTTCTTACATGATCATTTACGCTCTTGCTTCTTACATAATCATTTACCCTCTTACTTCTTACACAATCATTTACCCTCTTACTTTTTACACGATCGACTAACTTCTTATACAATAATTTTTAGTTGATCATTTACTCTCTTACTTCTTACACGATCGTTTACTCTCTTACTTCTTACACAATAGTTACAATATAAGAAGCGTAGGGTAATGGGGTGATATGTGAGAAAGCAGGTTTAGTGGATCCCCATTCAGTAGACGAGCATCAACTAGAATGATGTCCCCAAGTTTAACACTGGTCACATCCCCAGGAACTAAAATTGAAGCATCTTGCTCCATCCACCTTCCATCTCTAAGAACATTCCAAAGAAAATCAAAAGCCAAATACAGAAATTCAAGTACATATCACCTAAAAATTGTGGTTCCACTAAAAACTTTAAGCATCTCAAAGACAGATGAAATTATGCCAATAAGGTACAGTTTCTAGCAAAAATGCAGCACACACAATAATTCATCTATAATACCTTGGCTTTGGGAGCAAGACTAGCCATGATAGCAGCTGCATCATTCTTGCATTGTTTTCCTAAATAAAACTAATTGTAAAGTGAGTGATAAGTAGGATGATGATACCAACAAAATCTTACCAATCGAGGGGCTTTTCCCTGAAGGTGAGTACATAGTACTTAGAACAATGAACAACAAAGAATATATGAAAGAAAGAAACATAAATAACAATCCATGTAGTTGGGCATTTACTCCATTTGCAACTGTAATAGCCATAATTGTAGTAGCTTCCATAACCCATTACAGAGGATTCCACATGAAACCCAAAAACCTAAAAAATTTGTTTTTCTAAAACCATACAATAAGAAAAATTCAGACCAAATTAACAGAGTTAAACTCAATACTACTAGTAAGTGAAACATTATCTTTTTTTCCTCAAGCTTATTTTTGGTGAAAAATCTTCAACCTTTCCTTAGCAACCTCATTGGTAAGACCCTCTTAGCTACATCTCATATTTTTAAAACCCTCATCAATGGGTATATTTTCCTACAACTAAGATGGTCTGAATTAGAAGAAACAATCGAAATTTGTCACCAGAGATCAAATAGACAAGAAACCATGATCAACGTGTAGATCAACACCAGAACTATTGATAACTTATAGAAGTACAAGTTATTTGTAACGACCCAATTTTTTTTTAAACTAAACTATGGTCATTACTTTAATAGAAAAGCACTTCTTCTAAACATGAGTCTTTATTAAATCCATTAAAGTCAAATAACATCAAAGAAATCTTTATTCGGGCCTTATTTCAATCAACCAAAATTTTAGAAGTACAGTTTGCAAAACAATAATTCATAAACTCTGTTAAATCACAAAAATTTTCTAAACAATCTCATGTCCTAAGGAAAAAACAAAACATAGGCAGAAGCATTTTGAACGACCTTTCCTATGACAGTCATGCCTTCTTCTTGGCTCTCGCCGGTCTGCCTCCTTTGTTATCTTTGCCTGAAAAAAATAAACATAAAAGGGTGAGTACAAACATACTCAGTAAGAGACCCACTACTGGTCCCGTTAGGGAAAAAATAAATTATTAGCTCCCTTGTGGAGTACCCTACACAGTCACAGTCTTGTGATCCCATAAGATACACATAACAAGTCTAACGTCCCGAAGGACGTATAAATCAGTCTGGTGTTCTGCAGAAACACATATCAGTCAAATAATCTCGCAGGATACAAAAAAAACTGGTGATCTCGTAGGACACCTGCAAGGTAACTACACAATAGAATAACTAATAATTTTTTCCCTCAATCCATTCTTTCATCTTAACAGTCATTCACAATTCATTCTCATAACCTCATTGCATAAACTCTTCACTTAACCCCTAACAGTCATCTTACTCTAGTTCATCCCCAAAGTCAGTCAAAAACATATTGACACATCGGTCAACTAACTAAGTAACCATAATGTTCTCCACTGTCTACAAGAGCACAACCACATCATCTCTTCAGTTCCAAAGAACACATTTGCAACAATATACGATACATCGAGTCTAAACCAAAAGTCTGTCATTTCAAACCCACCCCTTATAAGTAACATCAACGAGCTTCAAATATTCAACATCCATATATGTATATATATATTTATCTAGTCAGTCACAACATGCATTCAAATATTCAGTCCACATCCATCCATACATAGATATATACTCTTTTCAGTAGAACACAACATAAAATAATCACTAAGTCTACATTCAAAAGTATAAATCACAACTGTCATCCTCATTCAGTTCAGATAAAACAATACAACTCAAATCCGTATGTGAGTCCAGTAGAAAGCCTCTTACCTCAATGTTACCTAAGCACCTTATTCGAACTATTGCCACAAAAACGAACCTAAAAATAATGACAAATCTCAGTATTTTTCCAAAGTCGCTTCTTCATTCAAATCATAAAACCATGATAACGATGAACTTACCCAACGTTAACGAATCAAGTTCCAACCAAAACCAATAGTTGTTGTGGGCCCAAAGACAATCAAGCGTTACCCTCAACACCTATGATTGAATAACAAATCAACCATTAATCAAACCATAAAACTTGGACAATTTCTTGAAACAACTACAACCCAACCTCCCATTTTCATCAAAAAAACTTCAACCAATCACTATAAGAAAAAAAGCAGTAGCTACCGAATCTAACAAAAGGATCGTGCGAATAAAACGATGAGCAAACCGACTTGGAGAAGCAACGTGCGAACGGGAGCAGAGGGTCACAGTGGTGCTGTGAAACCAAGCGGTACAGAACGATTGATGGAGGGTCACAGCGGCGGTTCACAGCGATCGAACATGAAGGAGAACGACCGTGTGCAATTTCTTTAGCTGGTGCAGGCAGCACCGTGGAGCATGAAACGGATGAAGGACCAAACTTCATCGTTGACCGGTGGACTGGAACGGACGCTGCTTTGTCGTTGGCAGACAAACAGAAACAGAAGGGAGAAGAAGCTGGTTGTCGGCTAGGATGGGGAAGACGAAGAAAAGTCGAAAGGGGGGTGTGATTTGCCCGAGAGGGAGAGAAAAGAATAAAAAAAATCTTTTCTTTTATTATTTTTAATCTACTTAATAATAAAATAATAATAATAATACTATTATTATTATTTCTAATAAGAATTTCTTTCCAATTCCTGTCCCTCCAAAATTTCCTTTCTTTTCTCCAAATAAATTATTCTTCAACTAAAGTAATGAAATAACACCCGACAATTTATAAAAAAAAATTCAATAATAAGGACGTTTGATTTAAAAAATATTTACCTTAAGATTCGGAGTGTTACATTATTGTAGTCTTTTATGTAAAATAATGAGATCCAAATGCATTATAATAAAGAAGAGTGAAGGAAAAAGTTGGCAATTTGGCTAACTTATGAATAACATAGCGTGAAAGAGCCTTATCCCTGTTTTATTGCACTTTAGTGCTTATTTCGAAGAATTTCTAGGCAAAAGAAGTAAAGCTTGACGATATAATGTTTAAGTGAGAAGCGATCAATAAAGTCGTTTAACAAATAAACAAGGCATTTAGAGCACTAGTAGACAAAATTGGTTGGCACGAAAAGTCTGAGAAAGGACTAGCGGATAGTCTATGCAGTACCGCTGCAGCTTTTCATAACATTAATGGCGAGTGATCTCTTGTCAAGATCAACCCTCGCCTATAAATAAAGCCTCTCACTTTAGAACAAAGTGTGCACAATTTTTGGCTGGAGAGCAACCTCACATATCGTCCATGCTCTATTTTTCTAAGTTTCTAGGTAAGAGCCTGGAACAAAAGAGAGAGAAAGTTCTTCCCCTCCATTTCCCCCTTAATATTAGGAAAAAATCAAAGCTAAGGAGAATGAGAAATCATACTCTAACGCATAGTCCATTTTTCTTCCTTTCATTTTCTTTTTATATTGTATTGTATTGTATTATGCATTTAATGGCCGAAAGGTCTAGCATTTTATATTTCATTCACCCGTATTCTTGTTTTTTCTTTCTTCTGTTATGTTTAATTAGCTTGAGTTGATAAAATGTAGTTCGAAGATTATAGGGTCATGATGTTTGTACTTTAAGTCTTTTACTGAATTAAGTGTGAATGTCAAGGAGTATTGTCTATTAGAAAGAAGAACAAAGGACTTGGTCGTAATCATCTGAAAAATGAGAACACACATTTAACTAAGTGTTTGGCAAGAATATTGTAGCAATGTATTTTATTGCTAAGTTTATCCTTTACATACATTGTAGAAATGACAATGTGCATGGCAAAAGCACCGAGAGGCTGTCTACCTTAATCAAGGAAAAACAACTTAGAATACCTATAACATAATTAGATATAAATCATAAGTTAACTTTTTGTATTTGAATCCTGAAAAGTGAGCAAGTATGGTAGAACACTGAGAAACATCTCGCCTTAATTCAGAGTTTAAGTATGCTTTATATCTCCTTGAACTTTCGAATGTAGTTTAATACTTTCAAATAGTTAAACTCTTCCTTCCTCGTCATGCCTACAATGAGTTCTTTATTCATCTCCTTTTATCTAGCTATGTCATCTTGCACTACTAGGAGCACTAGTGTATATAATATTAGAATATATAACATATTGTTCATACATGACACTGTATAGATTATACCACATAGTTTTAGCAGCATGAAAAGATAAATTAGGATCTTAAAATCCATATGTTTGACCCTAGACTTACTAGGAAACCTCTCTTCTTACACTTAGACGAATTAGAGGAAAACTTACACGATAATGATCATATTCCGTAATTTAGCAATGCATAGATAAGAATGCACTTTTTAATACATGCTTCTATTTAGTCGCCATATAGTAACTCTATCAGAGCTCATAATGCCACATCCATGATTATCTTCCATACGCATACACATTCAATATATTTAACATCAAAGTCATAACAAGCATATATTGATCTATGAACTTTAAGACATCGATAGAGAAAAAGTTAGAGCTAGATCTGTGAAAGAAACACCAAATAAATGTGACGACTATAAAACACGTCGATAGAGAAGAAGACAAAGGATGATCTTCGTCAATGGTAGACATTAAGGACGATTTGGGACAACACGGTGGTGGTGGCATGACTTGGTTTGGTAGATCTTCGATAGATTTTTTACTGTGGTAGGCACAAAGGACGACTAGGCACGAAGGATCGTAGACAATGTGGATGTGCTTCGACGATGGTGGTTAACCAGTGGAAGAGTGAGTGAGTAAGAAAAGAGGGTTTGGAGAGTTTAGTGTGAGATGAGATGAAAGGAAAGAAGAATGAGTAAAGTGAGGAGAGTGAGGAGAGTAAGGAGAGAATTAATTTGACAAAAATAAAAAATAAATAAATAAGGATAGCTTTAATGTCGATTTTAAACCGACATTAATCCTTCCTCTTTGATGTTGGTTTAAAACTAACATTAAACATCTGCATTTTAAAAATCAACATTAAACATCTGTTTTTATTTTTTCCAACTGACATCATAGACCATATTTCTTATAGTGTGATTATATCTTATTTTATGATTTTTATTAAAAACTATAAGTTATGTGAAAAAAATATAAGGTAATCATAACAATTAGAATTCAATCAATTGAGTAACTAATTAACCAAAATAAAAGGCTTTCATATGGTAATCAAATGAAAACCAAATGACTATAAGAAATTATTGTCTATTATATTAAGAATTAGGGACGATGGATCCTCTTTTAATTTTATAGTAAGCAAACATGAAGGTTTGGTAGTTAAAAAGCCTACATTTTCAAGATTAACATATAATCTATGTATAAGTATATAATAATGCATAAGCTATTTTCAGACATAAAGTAGATGAATTTCTCAATTTCATTAATTTTGAATCCTTTAAAAGTGATTAGATTATTAAATTTCTCATGTCTTTGCTTAGGCAGTTGTTTCAAACCATAGATAGATTTATCTATATTACAAACTTTATTCTTTTGACCATGAGCTGTGAAACCTTCAAGTTGATCCATATAAATTTCTCATGTCATTGCTTAGCAGCCTAAGCGCATGCCTTACAACTCGGTTGTGCCATTATCTTATCGTGTGTGTGCAATCTGGCCCCAAAAAACCACTATGACCCAAAATATACGTCCATCTTGCCCATACATGCATGACTCGGAGCCACTACCCAGGCACTATTTAACTTTTAGAATCTTGACCCATTTTTGAAAAATCATAACTTAAAATTCGCAACTCTTTTGATAAAACTTCCTTTTACAAAGTTTCTCTAAAATGAGTTAATTTCTTACTTCAAAATTTTAGAATCATGTTCCAAAAGAAAAGTCCTGTAGACCACTTGGAATCAACCTTTCTCAATTCACTTAAGAAATGACCTTCTCGCCTTCTCTTAATTAAAATGAAAACCTTCTTGAATCCAAAACACAAGCAACCATCTCTTACCTACTAGACTCAATTTTTTAATTTTTAGGACTAAAATGAGAGATTTTGCATGAGTAAGTTTTGAGAAATTTAATACTGAATCTGGCCTATTTATAGAGTCTCTTGCATGCAATTAAGATGATACTTAATCCTTGATTAGACTCACCTCTTAAGCATGTGTTGGGATTTATGTCTTAAAACTCATAGATTGTAAATATAATCCATTGATCGTTATTAATAAAGTGTTATTATTGTAATAATTGTTATTGACTATAATATTAGTTTTGTTTTAATAACCCAAACCAATAAACTAACTTCCTAAGTTGTTTAATGAGTCTAGAACAGTATGTAGAGACATATAGGGATCAATGTTCAAGATCATCTTAAACGGTCTATAGTATAGGGCTAAGGTTGGATACCTTATCCTGGTAACACTATGGATACAACTCACTTTGTATTTGATATAAACGCAATGATCCAATGTGTTTCTATAGTTGACCTGCAAGTGAGGGTATCCTATGCAATGAGATTGCATGAGATCGGACTACAAAATAGTAACCACTAGATATAACTCTGTTTAGTCATATTTCTATTTTACTAGGATGACCTTGGTAACTTAGTCTTAATCCTGAGTGTGTTATGAACTCCTGTTCGCGTGAGATTGTCCTTTGATTTGTATGGATGAGAGTGGCCAGATCGCCAACTCAATAAGTTTATCATTTTGGGGAAAAGACTGAGTGGGGAGCTGGAAACATAATTACACAAGATGGAATTCACTCCTTCCCTACTTTAGGGTAAGTAGATGAGTGTTCCCTTAAATGGTATCTCCAGATCTTGAACAAAGGGCCTTACCCTCTCTATGGCACGAGAGGGGTTTCTGTTTAATGGTAGGACCATAAACAGGTTGTTCATTGGAGGAGCGCTGGTATTTAAGGATTAGAGGTAATCCAGGGATAAAACGGTAAAGTGACCCAGCTGGTGTTACGAACACTCGTGAAGGACTAACTTACTGCTATTGGTCTATATCCGTAGACACAAAAATATATCTATAGTGAGAAGAGTTCAATTGTGAGTCTTTAGTGGAGTGTACACAAATTTAATGAATATTGAGTAATGTAGTAAATGAGTTTAGTTAATTAATCTCAGATCGTTGTAGCTTCTGATCCGTAGGTCCATTAGGTCTCCTTCCTAGCTCGTAAAGGGTAATGAGGTTTATTCATATTGGTTCTAATTTGAAATGTTCAAGTTTACATTGAAAATTAGTTCAATGTATAGTGATACATTATAATATAAAGTTTATCAAACTTTATTATATAAATTTAATTTTGGATATGATTCAAAA
>JBBPDI010082269.1:0-13638 GCA_037974545.1 Cucumis variabilis
ACCCAACCCAAATGTTGAGGGTTGGGTTAAAGATCTTATTTAGGTTATTTGGGTTGTGCATATGACCAACCCACAAATTCAGGTTGATCCAAAAAATCTTTCCAACCCAACCCATACCAACATTTACTGCGCTCAAAAGAATAAAGAAATAAATACAATTTTTTTTCTTTTTTGAAAAGGATGAATATGGAAGAAAGTTTTTGTTGTTGTGTGTTGAAAAGAGGAGGGAAGAGGTGGTTTTTATAAGGGAATAGTGAGGGGTAAAGGAGTAATAATAGAAATGGTATGTGGCCATAAATTAATCACAATTTTTAAAGAGAAAAGAGGGGAGAGTTTCTCGTTCTCCAAAACATTAAACTACTCCTCAATATTTTGGCAACTTATTATTTTTATTATTATTCCTTCTCTTTTATTTTTCACCAACAGTTCCCTACTTGAAATTTTTTTGAACATATTTTCATTGAGCAGTGTCTCTCTATGTAATATTGTGCATAAGCAAAGGTATCTTACGACTTGAACCTTTACGTAGTGACAATGATCAGAATATTGTAAAGTAACTCTTGGTTTTGAAATTTTTCCTCTAGTAGCAATGCACACAAAACATTATTCGAGTGAAGTTCTAAAACATGCCTGTGCTTTATGGCCTCGCACGTATATCTCACTTTAGTAGACGCTCTAGAGAATTTGCCGAAAAATTTCATAGGAAGCGGTCCTCGCTTCCACATCCACAAAGGTGAATCTATCAAGAGTACTCTTGTAGCCAGTACCCCACTTGACATCAAGTATAAAATTCATTAAGAACTAATTTCAACACTTATTTCGCTTTAGGATGTCATTCTAATCATAAGAATGGAACTTCTAGGTGTCCTAGCATGATTCTTTTCGTATTCGTTGTGATCAGTTATTACCCATTAAACTTGATTCTTGGGATCTTCAGTCTTTCAAGTTGGGTTTGCCTCACAAGCAATTTGTTTTTCTATAGGCTTGAGTCACATTCTTTCTGAGGTTCTGAAAACTTTCTCTCTACCTAGTCTTTTTCTCAAAGGATCAGTCAAGTTATCATCGTTTGTACGTGATCCACTATAACTGCACCAGTAGTAAGAAACTCTCTAATGGTACTGTGCTTACGATGTATCAGTTGTCTCTTGTTGTTGTAATAACGGTTCTGAAGTTTTGTGATAGTTGGCGTACTATCGCAATGGATAAGTGTGGCTGGTATCAATCTTTCCCATGCAGGAATCTTTGATAGCAAGCTTCGAAGCAAGCTTGCTTCTTCACTAGCAGTAGCCAATACTATCATCTTTGACTCCATCATAGATTGTGCTAAAATGGTTTGTTTCTTGGATTTTCAAGTGACAACCCCTCCTGCTATATTAAAAATATAGCCACTTGTAGCCTTTGAGTCACATGAGAAGAAGTTTCAATCAGCATCAATGTACCCTTGGAGAACAACGGGAAACTTTCAGTAATGTAAACTTAGGTTCTAGGTTTTTTTAAGGTATCTCATGACTCTTTTTACGACGCTCCAATGTTCTAGGCTAGGTCTACTTGTAAATCTACATAGTAACCCTACAACATAAGCTATGTCTGGCCTAGTGTAATCAGTAGCATATCTCAGACTACCTATGATGCTCGCATACTCAGATTGATTAACACTCTCACCAATATTCTTGAACAACATAACACTAGGATCATAAGGTGTACAAGCTGGTTTACTTTCAAAGTAATTATATTTCTTCATAATTTTCTCTATGTAAGAGTATTGATCTAAAGAAATTCCTATTTCAGACTGAGTGATCTTAATATCAAGGATAACATTAGCTTCTCCTAAGTCTTTCATGTCAAAAGTTGCACATAACATTGATTTTACTTTGTTTATGACATGCAAGTTTGATCCAAAGATTAACATATCATCTACTTATAAGCATAATATAGTGTATAAGCCATTCTTGAACTTATAGTAGATTCACTTATCACTTTCGTTAACTTTGAATCCTTTGGACATGATTAGGTTATCAAAATTTTTGTCATTGCTTAGAAGATTGTTTTAGGCCATAGAGGGATTTATCTAGCTTACAAACCTTACATTCTTGACCATGGACTATGAAACCTTCAGGTTGTTTCATTTAGTTCTCTTCTTTTAAATCACCACTTAAGAACGCAATCTTAACATCCATCTGATTTACTGAGAAATTTTTTAAGGTAGTGATTGCAAATAGGACTCTAAATGAGGTGATTCTAGTTACTAAAGAGAACATGTCAAAAAAGTCTATCTTTTCCCTCTGCCTAAAACCTTTTACTACTAGCCTAGCTTTATACTTATCGACTGACCCATTGAGATTGAGTTTTTGTCTTAAAACTCACTTGCAACCTATTGCTTTGTAGCAAGGGGGAAGATGAACTAAGTGCCAAGTTAAATTTGATTCAAGCGAGTCCATTTCATCATTAATAGCTTCGTGCCATAAGTTGGCATCAACTGAGGAAAAAGCCTTGGTTAGATCTTTTGGATCTCCTTCCACATTGTATGTATTGAAGTCTTCTCCAAAGTCGTTGGCTATTCTTACTCTCTTGCTTCTTTTAGGTTCGGGATCTAATTCCTTATCTTGGGATTGGATCCTAACTGAAGGTAAACTACAAGAACTTGAGCCCCCACTAGTTTGACTAACCAATATCCCCACTAATCCTAGATTTAAAAGGAAACCGATCTTCAAAGAAGTCTACATCATATTTAGCTATTTGATTTGGGAATCATATTAAGGACATAGTTTACTGTCTTAATTATTTTATCCCACGAAGATGGTGCTGCTCTTGACTCAAGAAGAATAACAACTACTAATTTGGTTAGAGTTATATTCTTCCTTTCAGCTTTTCCATTCATTTCAGGAAAGTAAGGTGCAGTTTTCTCATGAATTATTCTTTTTGAGTTCTAAAATTCATTAAAGACAACTAAATCATATCCAGTTCCCCTATCACTACAAAGTAAGGTGCATGTGATTCCGAGAATATTTAATAGAACATGAAATACAGTTAGAACTCTCTGATGAAAATGGTACACATGCGCAGCAGAATAAAGATCGAATTTTACTCTAATTGTAACTAAACACATTAGTGATTAACATGCATTACAACCCTAAAATGAAACAAAACTAAAGTTAACAAAAAAAAACTCACCTTTGATGCTTTTCTATTGTCGTAAACTTGTCACGTATTTGAAGCTAGAATTACCACTAGCGTTGACCTACTATTCTTCATACTTAAAATCGAGTTGTGGGACTCGAACACTGGAAAAAATAGAGAGACTGATTGATTTAGGAGGAAGAACCTAGTTTTGAGATCTAGTGGAGAGAAAAAGGGGTTTTGGTTTGTTTTTTCCAATTCCAAATTACTAAATCAATTTCATCCAAAAACTAACTTCTTTTTCATTTACAATAATCTTTTTTTATAAGCAAACTACATGCAAAAATTGCATGTAGTGAGCTTCCATTCTCCACACGTGGCATATCACCAAGTAGGTGTCTCACATGCATGAAGTCATTTGTTAGTTACATGAAATGTGCTTCCAAGGGTAATATGGTAATTTGACATTTAAAAAGTCAAAAAACTAACATTTTGACTTTTTACCATTTTATCCATCCTAACTAATTTTGACCTCTCGAGTGTGCTTCTGCATTTATTTTTTTAAAATTCAAATTACATTTGAATATAATATCGGTCAAAGTTTGATTTTTCAAAGTCAAAAGTCAACATTTTGACTTTTTACAACTTTTACCTTTTTCATCAATTTCGAGCTTCCGAATAAGAATCCATATTCATATTTTTAATATTTAAATCATATTTAAACATGGGGTCTATCTTAAACTTATAGCCGATGACTATATCAAATATATTCGTCGATTTCTCTCTCTTTACCTAATTCGAATAATTCAAACAATTCAAACTATTCCATCATAATGTTCTAAGTTGATTCCTTGTGACCTAGCAGGAGAACCTAATGGACCTATAGATCATGGGCTCCAATGATTCGAGATTAACTATCTAAACTCTTTAGCTGAGTTAATCAACCTTCTTAACTAACGGGTCATTCCACTAAAGTCTCA
Organism: Cucumis variabilis; assembly: GCA_037974545.1. Lineage (NCBI taxonomy): Eukaryota > Viridiplantae > Streptophyta > Magnoliopsida > Cucurbitales > Cucurbitaceae > Cucumis > Cucumis variabilis. The sequence continues at coordinate 4,098 of JBBPDI010082269.1, forward strand.
TAATTGCACTTCCCTCACTATAGATATATTTGTGTCCATGTGATATAACCATGATAAGTAAGTTAATCATTCACAGGTTGTTCATAATCTTGACTGGGTTAAAGTATCGTTTTACTTCCGAGACTATATCTTACTCCTTAAGTTCTACTTATCCACTATTGAACAATTAGTTTAAGGTCCAACCTCTAAACTGAATCCCTCTCGAGCAAATGAAAGGGTGGGGCCCCTTGTTCAAGACCTGGATTCAGTCCTTAAGGGAACAACCTATCTACTAACCTTAGAGTGGGTATGAGTAAGTTCCATCTTGTACCCTATGTCCCTAGCTATCCACCCGGTCTTACCCCTAAAATGGGAGACTTATTGGGTCAGCGCCATTGAGTTGCCCTCACCTATGCATATCTAAGGATAATTCCATGTGAATAAAAGTTCATAGTTAGCTCAGGATTAATATTAAGTTACATTGGATATCTATAAATAAAATAGTTGGTTTTATTAAAGTCAACGGTGTTATAACCTAAAAGCGACTATTTCATGGTTCAAGTCTTATGTAAATTTTTTAGATCGGATGCCCCCACTTCCATGTCTCTATATGAACGATTTAGGATCATATCGTTTGTACTAACTATAAAGTGGGTTGCATCCATAATATCCCTAGAATAAGATGCCTAACCGTATTCGTATACTATTGACTATTTAGGCTATTTACTTAAACTTGATCCACATTCATGTCTCTACATAAAGTTCAAGTTTACTCAATAATAGCCTTAAGTCCTTAGTTTATTGACTTTAAGATTATAGTATCAATAACGACTTTATTGGATAGAATATGATTACAAAATACGAATTTTAGGACATAAATTCCAACACTCTCTGCACCTAGTACACTTCAGCAGAACAATGTATTAGAAAGAAGAAACTGAACCTTGTTAGACATGGTTCACTCTATGATGACCTCTGCTCAGTTGCCAGATTCTTTTTGGGGACATGCTTTAGAGACAACTGTGCACGCGTTCTAGATTTTCCTCTCTAACGTAGACCGTGGCATGGAAAACACTTTTTTAAATAACTTTTCCAACTTAATTTCTATGGAACACATATTATGAATTTCTACAAAAATTTTGATAGCATCTCCCCTACAATATGGATTAGCCATGAAATGGAAGAGATTTTCGCTTCTATATGCATATATACAATCTTCAGATTCAACAACACCTCAAGTGTGTCTCACCATACACTAATCCAAACTATTCCATTCCACATAGTCTCAAGCAGAGTTTAAAGCAAACTAGATATTTAGTTACCAAAGAATTACAATCCACTAGTAAATCTCTTGAAACACGTAACCATAGCATGAATCTCGCTACTTCTAATTACTTCAAGAATTAATACAAATCTTAAGTATATACATATGGAAATGATAAACTACGAATGGTGAGGGGAAGCTCAATAGAAGCTTGAACCTTGACTGCTACCTGGGTTGGAGAAAAGCATTGAAAAGTGTGAGCTAAAACTCAGTGAGTGACAAGTTTGTAAAAATAAAAGCTCGTAAAATATACTAAAACAATGTGTAAAAATGTATCGATAGTGAAATAGTAATTAAAATGTCATCATTACATAATACTATAAACCACGAGTCAAGCCAACAAACTTGTACTCAATCCAACCATAGTAAGGCACCTAAATATATGGCTAAGAATAACTTGCATATGATCAAAGAATCATGCGGCCAAATCTAGCTCTCACATATTTAGTACCTACCACGATAGTAACCTCCAACCAATCCGACCATGATAGCATACTAAACATACGATCCAGAATAGCTCACACGTGATCCATATCCACAAGGAAACACGCGACCAAATGGAGCTCACACATTTAGCACCTACCACAGTATCAACCTCCATCCAATCTAACCATGATAGCATACGAAATACACGGCCCAGAATAACTCACACGTGACACATATCTAGAAGCAAATATGTGGCCAAACGGAGCTCACACATATTTAGCACCTACCACCATAAACATTTCCATATCCGCTCCTATGTGCATATAGAGCCATCCACCATGGGTTAATCTAGGTTTGAAGCCAAAATCACATCCTTCATCCATGTCCTCAATTAGGCTCAGGTTCCCGAATCTCTGGTCACAGCCTCTTTCACCCTCGGAACCCCCTGACAACCATAGGTGGCACTACAAAAATATTTTCATGTAGCCTTTAGGGAAATCACCAATACTATTTTGAACACATCATGTGTTTCAAGTTTAAAACAAAACATGGTTAAAAACACATTTTCAAATCATTTTCGATTTTTAGCCATCAACACATAATTTAGAACTCCTTCAAGTCTAGTTTTAAATCAATGAATATTTTAAAAACCAGGTGTCATCTAAAACTTGCTTACTAAGTTTTAGTTCAACCACAGTTCCAAAATACAAGAGTTTATGGAAAACCAAAAATCATATTTGAAATATTTCAACGCATGGATTATAAAAAAAATCATAGCTTACTATTGTAGCATGTATAAATTTATAATAAAAACATATACTTGAAAATAAACCACTCACTGTTAGTGATTTGATCCCCTAAGATTATACGCTTTCCTCACTTTAATTTGACCTGAAACAATAATTAAGATCACATCAATTACCTTCACATGTCACGAGGTTACAACTAATTCCAAAACACTTCATACAAGGCTAACTCAACCTATTTTATGTTCTAAAGTCTTTGAATTCTCAAATCCCCTTAGACTAAACTAAACTTTTCACCTACGAACTCTTAAACTTGAAATCTAGATACTTGCCTAATGAGCATCCAACTTAATTCAAGCTCAATGAGTCTTTTAGCTGGGTACACTTTTAGAACCCTTAAACTTCAACTTAAACTATTAACGTCATAAGTACCCAAAATTAAGTCGTCTTTTAAATCCATACGCTTTTATATCCAATATTTCTACCTTAGAGGTTTAGATCCATTAACAATCTCAATACCAATCTAACGAGTCAAATACTTAGGAACTTATCCAAACTTGTCTTAAACAACCTTAAAAAATAAAATCATAGTTCATACTTTTTCAGAAATTTCCAACTTCAGTAAGCTAACTTCAACTACTCATAACTTTTTCAATACTTGATAAAAATCAATGTACTTTATATCAAACTCTTTATTTTGGAACCCTATACATCTTCCTTCAAGAAATGAAAGTGAAATTCCCATTGGATTTTGTCCAGAATTATTCCAAAAAATACGTACTTCAAAATGGCATTCTCTGCAACCTCCTACCTTCCTCCAAAATTTAAACATATTTCCAGTCATAATTGGCTAATGAGTGCTTCATGAAAGTTATAGGAAATTGAATAAACTTTCCAACCATATCTAATAGAGATTTTAGTTCCATCTGTACACTCTAGAATACTCAAAAAATCATAGGCTTTATATAACTACGTGAAAAATCTGTGACCCATTTTCTACTTCAAAAATCATTCACTTAGTCTCAGAATTCGTTCAAGCTTTATTCATGAAACTTGTTAGAAATTGAGTTAGCTTTAAAAAAGAATTTAACCTTACATTTTAATTCTTTTTTTCTAGCTCAAACTGAAATAAAAGCCAGAGATGGTTAGTGAACATCAAGTTTTTACCATGGTTGGCTTTTTCTTCAAGTTTTTCTTTAATAAATGTTTATAAGCAAAATTCAAATCTTCACAAAACTTTCAGTAAACAATTTGTTATGAACAATGCTTTCAAAGACAAAATCCCTCAATTAAATAAGCTTTCAAAGCCAGACGTTTCAATGTGAAACTTTCAAATAGATTACAACTAAACAAAATATTGAATACTTAGATCAAAACAAAACTTCCAACTATTAGTATAAATTATTAAAGCAACGATCCTTAACCAAAACCTATCAAGAACTCGACAAAGTAATCTTAATTCCAATGAACAATCCTCTAACGACTTTCAACTATCATTTCCTAACATCCAAAAACCATGGATTGTTTAATATGATATCATCGAAATTCAATAGGTACTCAAGACCCACACAATAAAGCCTAGAATCTTACCAAATTTGTGCCAAACCGCCCAACTTCAAGCTTCCAATTGACTAGGTCGTGACTCAATCCCTTCCAAAATTCAAATCTAACATTAAAATATAATGGGTATCAATCAACTCAAGTCTAAACTTAATGAGTATTCAAAACTATTCAAGAAATCTAACTAAAATGTGCAAATTCTTACCCAAAACTCCAAGATCCAACTATCGACAACAAAATGAAGGGAGATGAAATGATGCAATTGAGATTTATTCAAAACCAACACAATAACGGTGTGTGTTGTTACTGGAGCAACCGACGGACGACGTGGCTTAGATAAACCAAACAAAGGCGGGGTTGCATTTCTAAATTTGGCGTGGATGACGTGTGGTGTAGTGTTTGATCGTTATCCAACAAATCGAATGATACGATGAGGATAGCTTGATGGTGGCATTCGCGGGTATCAACAACAAGGGTTCCTCATTGGCGTCGGTGCAAATGAGAGAAAGAGAGATGCGAACGTGTCATCATCAACAAGGTGTCATTGTCGGCATGCATGGGAGGTGGAAGTTGTCAACGACAAGAAAGAGAGAGAGAGATGGTCGGTGGAAGAGAAGATTCGAGAGAGAGGGGAAAGAGATGGGTCTTCACGTGGAGAAGAAGAAAATTTCTCTATTTGTTTTCCTTTTTTTTTAACTCATAAGAAGGAAAGAAAAAGAAGATAATAATAGTGGAAAAATGACTATAATACCTCTAACTTAACATTAAACTTCTACTTTGGCCAAGTTCTAAAGTTCTCCATCTTTTAAACACTTAAATTTTCAAGTTGTGTTCCAACTAAATTTGTTCCAATTTTCTTTTTCTCAACTAATTAGAAGATAATAAAATAAAATAAACAATTGTCTATATTTTGAATAATGTTCCCTCTAAAAGTGTTTCAGAAACACCTTATGAGCTTTAGAAAGGATGTAAAGAAAGTGTATGTCACTTGAGAATTTAGGGATGCCAGACACATGTGTTGGTGTAAAATTATAAGAAATTGGAACATCGTTCAAAATTATACTTATTCGTAGGGTATCCAAAGGAATCAAGAGGTGGTCCCTTTTACAATCCTGAAGATAATAAAGTATTTGTATCGACAAATGCCATATTTTTAGAGGAAAACCTCATCAAGAATCATCAAACCACGTATTGAATAGGTTTTCAAAAGACATTACAAATAAACATAGTTCATCAAATAAAGTAGTTCATAAAACTAAGGAATTTGGTTAGTCTCCATCCTTATCAAGAATTGAGACTGCCGTAAAATAGTGGGAAGGTTGTTCATCAGCCTTACCGTTACTTGATTTTATCGAAAACGAAATCGTCATACTTGATGATGGTTTAGAGGATCCATTGACTCGTGAAAAAGGCAATGAATGATGTAGATTATTTATTTGACATCGAGAAATGGCTAATTATGCAATTTCAAATAAGAGATTTGAAAATCGCAATGTGTTCCTAGAAAATAAATTTTTTGGAATCACAAAAAAAGAATACTAGCCAGTCTCAAGCATATTATATAGACAAAATGTTGTCTACATATAAAATGTAAAATTCCAAAAAGGGATGGATTATCGTTGAATATATTCTAAATAGTTTAAGAAATCAAAAGACTAAGTGCTTGTGTATAGTGCTAAGGATTTGATTCTTAGTGGATATACTAATTCTAATTTTCAAAAATGTTAGAAAGTCTATATTGAAATCAGTATTCACTCAATATGGAGGAGCAGTAGTATGAAAAAGCATAAAGTTAAATTGTACTACCTTATCTGGGTGATTATGCATCGTAGTGACGTTATAGTAACCCTAATAATTGTTGAGCAAATTATGGTTGTTTGTTTTATAAAGTCCTTCACAGCTAAACTGTTTGAAGGTCACCTAAAAGAGTTTTGATCTATGAAGTTTGTGCACTATGACAAGTGGGAGAATATTTGGGTGCATCCCCTAGTTTATTGTGTTCATATGTTTATTGTATTCATATGAGTAGTTCTCTTATGATTAAATTCAACATTGTTTTATCCCACTAGTTGTTTTAGTCCAAGTGAAAGTTTGTTGGAATTTATGTCATAAAACTCGTAGTTTGTAATCATATTCTATTCAATAAAGTCCTTATTGATACTATAATCTTAAAGCCAATAAACTATGGTCCCAAGGCTAATTTTGAGTAAACTTGAACTTATGTAGAGACATAAACGTGGATCAAATTCGAGTATATAGCCTAAATGATCTATAGTATACGAATAAGGTTGGGCGCTTTATTTTAAGGACACTATGGATTCGACCCACTTTATAGTTAGTACAAACAATATGATCCCAAATCGTTCATATAGAGATATGGAAGTGGGGACATTCTATATAAAGAATTTACATAAGACTGGAACCATGAAATAGTCGCTTGTAGGTTATAACACCATTGGCTTTAATAAAATCGACGATTTTGTTTATAGATATCTAGTGTAATTTAATATTAATCAAGATGAAATTCACTCCTACCCGCTTTAGGGTTAGTAGATAGGTTGTTCCCTTAATGATTGAATTCAAGTCTTAAACAAGGGGCCCTCTCATTAGCCAGAGAGGGATTCAGTTTAGAGGTTGGACCTTAAACCAATTGTTCAATAGTGAATCAATGGAACTTAAGGAGCAAGATGTAGTCTCAAGAGTAAAATGGTACTTTAACACATACAAGTTTACGAACACTTGTGAAGAATCAACTTACTTATCATGGTTATATCACATGGACATCAATATATCTATAGTTAGGGAAGTGCAACTACGAGATTTTAGTGGAATGACCCGTTAGTTAACAAAGGTTGATCAACTCGATCTAAAGAGTTTAGCTAGTTAATCTTGGATTGATGGAGTCCATGATGTATAGATCCATTAGGTTCCCCCACTAACTCACAAGAAATCAACTTAGAACATTATGAGAGAATAATTCAAATTGTTAGAATTAGAAAAAGAGAGAAATCGACGAATATATTTGATATAGTTTAAGATAGAGCTTTATGTTTAAATATGATTTAAATATTAAAAATATAAATACAGATTCATATTCAGAAGATTGGTATTGATAAAAGTGGTCAAAGATGTAAAAAGTCAAAATGTTGACTTTTGACTTTGAGAAGTCAAACTTTGACCAGCTTTATATACAAATATGATTTGAATTTTGGAGAAATGAATGTGAATTCATGCTCGGAAGTTCAAAATTAGTCAAGACAAAAAAAATGGTTAAAAGTCAAAATGTTGACTTTCGACTTGAAAAGGTCAAACTTTAAACTTGATTCAAATGTAAAATTACCACATTGCCCTTAGATTAAGTTGTTGAGATTTAGCAAGCTCATTGCATGCAATAACACTTGTTGAGATTATTCAAGCTCATCAGCATGTGATTTGCAAGTGGCTTCATGCATTCTTGCATGTACTTTACTTATAAAGAAGTTTATTACAAATGTGAAAGACTCCTTTTTTTTTTGTGAGACTTTTTTTTTGTAATTTGAAATTGCAAAATAAACTAAAAACATCTTTTTTCTCCATAAAATCTCAAAGGTAGATTCCTCCTTAAAATTCCATATCTCTCTATTTTCTCCACCATTCGAGTCCCACAATCCGGTTCTAAGTCTAGAAAATACCGGGTCAATACTAGTGGTAGTCTTAGCTTTAAGTTCGTGAGGAGATTGCGAAGAGAGTTCGTAAGGAGATTATAAGGATAGAAAAGCTTCAAAGGTGAGGTTTTCTAATAACCATATCTTTGCTTAAATTAGGGTTGTTATGTATGTTAATTACTAAATATGTTTAGTTGTAATTAGAGTAAAAGTTTGATCCCTATTTCGCTGCGCATGTTTCTGTTTTCCATCACAAGCCTAATGGAAGATGTATCATTGTGGGGGCTCTGTATACCAGTATCTTTATTGAGATTCATACGTTGTCATAGATATTACCAAGAATAGTATATTATTGGCAAAAGTATTCGCCTGAAACATGGAGCTGTAAAATGATAGTTGAATGAAAGAATTATCTTCTTGCAGTAACAAGAAGAGTAATTCTAAGATTTTGAACAAGTATGAGGCTCAAACATTTGATGGTCCAAATACCTCAATATGGATAATCTATTGCGATAGACTTGATGGTCCATAGCCACGTGCGGTGAATCTTTATATGAATTTTATGGATGAAACTAAAACCTTTGAAAATTCCATAGCCCTTCTTTGGGTGGTCCTGGTATGGACTTGATGGATAACTATAAAAGCTTCATAGCTCAGTTTTGAGTGATTTTTCTTTGTCAGACTTGATGAAGGTTGTATTGGTATGGACTAGATGTGGAATCTTCATACTCAGTTCTGAGTGGTCTAGTGATAGACTTGATGAAGCAATAAACGTGATTGTGAAGGTATGGCTGCCTTCTACGAAAAAAATTTAAGAATCTTTTTCTAGAGCTTTCACGTTGATCCAAGGTTTTATGTGCATGGCCTTAAATAGCACAATTTTTTAGTGGTTTATTGTGATAGACTTTATTGCGAAATCAATGGAAATTTAAGAAGTAAAACTTGTTGTGGGGATCTCAACCATTGTTATCGAAAGTTCAAAAGGTAACTTACTTTCGGTAATTGGATTGTGTCCTACCTTACTATGCATCAATTCAAATAGAAAGATATTGATGTTTAAGTTTATACTACTTCTTTCTTTGCTCAAAGAAAATCAATCATTATTATTTAATACATTTTAATTCTAATAATTATTCTTTATATATATATTGTAAAGAAAAGATTTTGGAGTTCTTCTTCTTGCCAAAAACTCTAGTTCCTTCCTCTGAGCAATCTTTCCTTTTGATTCCACTCCTAACTCTCACAAATGCAAACTTGAGTTGGAAAAGTTGTGTTAACTTTGGAGAGCAAACAACATAAGCGATTTAGCACTGCAGTTGCACCGAATTTTACTTTCAAAGCAATGGTTCGACACGACACAACTATGATCAACAATTGTTTCCAATATATGTCTTAGAATAATATATTTAATATATATTTATATTTTTTAGTATATCTATAAACATACCAAAACATACATGGTATTGTTGGATTTTTATTATATGATTGAAACCTATCAAGAAAAAATAAAGCACAAGGGAAAATAGTGACACCAAGATTTGTGTGGAAAACCCCTCACAAACCATGAGAAGAATTTGAATAACTTCCACTAAATATATAATGGGCACAACAATTTCTTCCCTAGTCGTACCTAGAGAATACAACGATTATCAACAAAATAAATTCCTGGCAAACAAAATGGTACATGAGAAGACCATTCATCAAGCAAATATGGAATATACACATAAAAGGAGACATCTAACCTGATAAGAGAACACATAGATAAAAATAAAGAAGAAATAAACATCTTCAAACATAAACGGTACTTTATTTGGCACTCTCAACTTTCTCTCGACAAAACAAAAGGAAAGAAGAAATATTGA
>JBBPDI010082313.1:0-13633 GCA_037974545.1 Cucumis variabilis
AACCTAATTTTGAGCACGATGGTCAAAGTAAGATTTTAGGAAATGCTTAAAAAGTTATAATGATGTAATTATATAGAGATAAATCTAAGATTTTTTCTTAATATATTTTTTTTATTTGGTAGGGGATAATTTATGGCTCAACCCGCTTCAACCTATTAGGGCTCAACCTAGTGGAGACTGAGCTTAAAGAAACAATTGCAGTCTAGTTGAACTTAAACTTGACAATATCTGTAACGACCCAACTTTTCTATCTAAGTTGAAGTCATTGATTTAAAACCATGACCTTAGTTTACACAAAAACTCTAATTTAAATTAAAAATTAAACTCTTAAAGAAACTAAAATTTGAGTTCGGGCCCTGTTTAAAATAACCAAAATTTCAAAATCAAACTCGTAAAACACCAGTCTATGAAACTCAGTCAAACTACATAATTTTATAATCAGTCTCAAGTATTAAAAATGAAATAAGAAAACGAAAACATAAGCGGAAGCAATTGACAACATCCCCTATAACAATTACACCTCCTTCTTACCTCTCGTCAATCTGCCTCCTTTGTTATCTTTGCCTGAAAAAGTTAAACATAAAAAGGTGAGTATAAACATACCCAGTAAGAGACCCACTACTGGTCCCGTTAGAGAAAAATAAATTATTAGCTTCCTAATGGAGTATCCTGCACAATCACAGTCTCGTGATCCCGTAGAATTCACATAATCAGTCTTACGCCCCGAAGGATGCATATATCAGTCTAGTGCTATGTAGAAACACATATCAGTCAAATAATCCCATAGGATATAAAAAAAGTGGTGATCCCGTAGGACACCTGCAAGGTAACTACACAATAGGAAAACTAATAATTTTTTCCCTCAGTCCATTCTAACATCTTAACGGTCATTCACATTACAGTCAAATACCCTCATCACATCAACTACTCACTTAACCCATAACAGTTACATTACTCTATTTTAGCCCCAAAGCCAGACAGAAACATATCAGTACATCGGTCAGCAAGCTAAGTAATCATAATATCCCTCTCAGTCTACAAGAGCACTACCATATCGCCTCCTCAGATAAAGAAAACACAACCATAACCATATACCATACATTTAGTCTAAACAAAAATATAATCTGCCATTTCAAATCTACCATTATTATAAGAGACATCAACGACTTCAATTATTCAACATCCATATGTGTATATATACATATCTGGTCAGTCACAACATGCATTCAATTTTCCAGTCCACATCCATTCATACATAGATATATATATTTTTCTTAGTCGAACACAACATACAATAAACATTAAGTCTACATTCAAAAGTATATATATCTTAATCGTCATTCTCACTCAATTCAGATATAACAATACAATCCAACGCAACTCAAAGCGATAGGTGAGTCCAGTAGAAAGCCCCTTACCTTAATTTTACTCCAACTCCTTGATTGAACTTATGTTTGCCAAAACAATCTAATCATAGATAAATAGCAATCTGATCACTTTCACAATCAATTTTACCTACTCAATTTGCTTATACACAATTTCCATAACTTACCCAAAAGGTAGAGAGTTGAACCGTGTACCCAACTCATTTGAGGATCAAGGGATTTAGGTGCTGTCCACGAAATGGTACCTTCAAGAAACACCATTTCAACTTGTTAACCAACGTAACGACTATATATTTTTACAGTGCGGAACCAAGAATCCCACAAAATTCAATCTTACCACAACTCACAACAAGGCTACGGAAGTGGTGATCAAACCCAAACGAAAAAACTGTGCAAGACAAGACCGGTAGCTAGCTTGGAGAAGGGCTCGGCTTGGTTCGCGGCTGGAAGGAGCGGCGTGCGGTTGCCTTGGATGGCTCAACTGGACAAGAAACACGATGGAGAAGCCAACAACGATAGAGGAAATGCAGCATGACGGCGATGTTGCGCGAATGGATGTCTATCTGAACGAAAACATCCACTGTCTTGTGGCTGTCGAAAATCAGAAGAGGCAAACGTTTTGGCTTCCACAGAGACTGGGCGGACGACGACGTGTGGCCTTGCATGAACGATAAAGGGGAATGGAGAGGCGATCGACGATGAATGATCGGGGTGTGGCGGCGGCGTGCTAAGCCGTGAGGGAGAGGAGAAAATGAAAGAAGAAGACGGGGGGGGGGAGGGGGGGCTATGCGGCGCGCGAGGAAGAAAGGGAAGAAATTTAATTTCTTTTCCTTTTCTTTTTTTACTTGATTAATAATAATAATAATTAATAATAATAATAACAACATATTATTATTATTATTATTCCCCAAATCAATTTTCTCCTTCACTTCTTTCTTTTCCATAAATTAAAAAAAAAATATCCTCTTCCAAGCTAAAAGAATAAATAACACCCAACCAACAATTAAAACCTTAAAATAAAGCAATTTGATTAAAATAATTTACCTTAGCGTTCGGGGTGTTATAATATCATCCTTGATTGTCTTAAAGGCTTATTAGAACAAAAGTTGTCCCCACAAATTGTCACACCTCACTCCAAGCACCTACTTGCTTGGTTCGAGATGTGTCATGATGTAAGCTGAAGCCATTCACCTCTGAAACAACTTCAACTAATCCTTGACATGAAGACATGAAACATTTGCCAACAGAAGTCTTTAAATTTTGAAACACTTTAAAACCGTAGTGTAACCCATTTGTCATGCCTTTTATAATTACCAAGTAAAATGTACCAAACATGGAAATATAAACTTTTAATAAAAAACAATAATATTTTTTAACAATTCTATTCCTTTCATGATTAAAAGTTAGATTGGTTTAGCAGTAGTAAGTTCAATAGGCGGAAAGTCACAATCTGTACCTAGAAAGAGAGAAAACATTATGAAAGAATAAGTTGAAAGACTTAGTGAGCAATGGTTTTATAAACCAAGTTTTCATAAAACAGTTTAATATATAACTGAAGTTTAAATACATTTATCAGTAAACAGTCATTTCATAACATGATACTTGAAACACATTTGCATAGCTTTTGTAAAACAATGTTCCTTAGCCACAGACAGTATTAAACCTCTTTGTCTACAGACGAAACAGTCAGTAGGAAACAGTTTTCATTGTAATCCTCCTTCTTTAAGGTAAAAAATATATACCCTTCTTGATAGTCCATAAACTATAGACTCGTCAATCTTACCACCAATATGGAGTTAACCACATGTATATAATAGGTCTCATGGAATATTTGGGCTAAGAGAAAATATTTGAAAACATTGAAACATTTCATTTGCATTAATCAGTAAGTCATTCATATCATTGCATAGCTTGAAACATCAGTTTAATAAACATTTATCATAAACTATATCTTTGAAAAATAACTTGACATTCATGTTTATAAATCATTTCGCAAGCTATTGCTTGTGTAGCTTGAAACCCTGTTTAATAACCACTTTAGAAATCAATGTGTTACTCACAATACTTCAACTAGTACTTAGTCTTGAAATTCATTTGAAGCTTTTCTATTCTAAAAAATTCATATTTATTCCTCAATTAGTCTCTTGTTCATGAAACTATCCAAAAATTTTGTTAAGATTCTAAAAAATATGAAGACAACCCAACGCAACCTAAAAATAGCCTTTCAGTGCCCACTAACATGGTGAATAGGGCTGGCTGCGCGCTGGTTGTGTCTTTTCATTTGGACTTAGTAGTTTCACATTCATATGGTGCAATTCTAATCTAGGAAGTACGTCACGAAGCATACTCATAGCACCTAAGATGCTCACTATATCTTTCTGTATTGCGTGATTAATTTTATGTGGTAAGTCATAGGTCATGAGCATACATTGTGAGATGCTCATTATGTACCTCTTTATCGCGTACTAGCTAAGTCCTCGTTGAGTACAAATTTTCCTACTGCTTGTCCAAGTGCAAGTGAAACAGTAGATTTACCTGGATGATAAAGGGTCAAACACAGGAAATTGATGAAAGAAATTAGTTGTAAGAATTACTTATCATCTAGGCAGTATAAAAGAATTAATTAAATAAGTATAAAAGAATTGAAACCAAAATTAAAACTACTTATGTACACCTCAAGAATTTATAAAGGGAAATAAATGAATGCGAGATGGAATTGCAGAATAACTTGTATGTGAGAAAAAGGTGAAGGAAGGTCTACACATTATTAGGCAATTAAGCAACGAGAACTTTGATGCGATATAACTTGTGTAACCAGGTCATGATTAAGGCAAGCTTCTCTCAAAGTATTTAGATGTCACACTTACTCACCTTTTTGGATGCAAATGATTTTGCTTGATTATACAAGTTATATCAAGAAGAATTTACTTATAATACTTATAGAACTTCGAGACTAAGAACAGCAACCTCTCGGCGCCTAATGTTCACACTTGTTCACCTTTCATAACACAAATGATGAAAGTTATCTCGCAAAGTGGAGTTTGTTCCCAAAGTACTTTTCTTTGTATGCATTAGCCTTATCCTTGTTACTTCCCCTCTCAGGTAGTTGCGATATACGCTGGCCAAGCGATGAACATAACTGAACTAAAGCCATAAGAATTATAAGTTAAACTTCTTATTAAAAACTTATCATAAACCTAACTACTAATAAAACATTGACAAGTGAGAAATCAAAAAATGATGGATTAAAAGGTATAAACGTGTAATATATATAAAGAATGTAGGCTTTATGTCATTGTAAAATATGAACAATATATATTACAAATAAGTAAAAAAATGGAGAGAAAATAAAATGGAAAATATTACAAGTTAGGGGACAACGGGAGTATAGATTCTTCGCTACTCAATAGTCAAGCTCTCACTTTTACAATTGATTGGACAAGAAGAAGAAAATGTTTACAGAAGATGAAAGGCTATTCCTTTCCGCCACTCTCTAGGGATTGACCTATTCAGGCTTTTAGCCCATATAGACGTCCAGCTAGCCCATACAGGCCTTCCTTTCTTGGTGGAGATGAGGTCTTTTTATAAGTAGGTTTTGGCAGAAAACTTATGTTCTTCTGAGATTATCAATGCTGACTTCATGTCTATGAAGTCACATTACTTCAACCACCATTCATGTTCTCTAGTAAGCCTTCCTCACATGATGACGTGGTCTCTAGCCTAAAGATGTTATTCGCCAGGCGAATTCCCATTGCGTGGCCTTTGCGCGAGATGTCCTCTGTGATTTACTCATTTTTTCTTGTCCACTTATCCTGCGTTTAAACATGGAAATCACATAAAACAGGCATTATACTTATGTAAGATGTATTTCTAAATACTTATGAATTTACAATATAAGTTACACTTTTTGATGCTCTTCTCATGCTTTCTACCTCATTATTCTAATAAAAGAGATTCTAATAACGAGTATTTATACATGTTATCACGAGTGCATGGCCTAGAGGCCTTGCGTGCTAACCTCTCTAAGGTCGACCACGTGTCGTGTGCTAACCCCACAATGAAGGATGTTGTGTGCATCCTGGCCGTAAACTCAGTGCACCCATTGGATGCTTACGGGTGTTGTGTTACTCGCACAACTTGCTCATTAACCTCTTAAAGCAAGGTCATGCACCCAACCTTAGCGCATCCCTTGCCACTCTGTTGTGCCATGGCCTTGTCATCTTTGTCAAAACATCCCGATATAACCTTTATAACATAAAAATTATGTTGGGTAATGAGATTTATTGTATTGGTTGTAATTTGAAATGTTCAAATTTACTTTGGAAATTAGTATAATGTATGGTGATACATTATAATATAAAATTTATATTTTAATTAAACTTTATTATATAAATTTAATTTTGGATATGATTCAAAATTAATTTGCGAGCGATAAAATATTTGAATGACTTCAAATATTAACTTAATGTGAATTTTATTCATATTAAAAAGATAGGTTAAAATCTAATAGGTTCTGAGATAAATTTATTTTTGAATACATTCAATTTTGAATTAAATTAAATATAAGATATTGACTTAGCAACTAATTAATTCGAAAATTAATTAATAGTTTAGTTTAATTTTATTTAATTAAATTAAAACTATAAGATATATGAGAGATATTCATTAAATATGATTTAAATAAAATATTTATTAAATATGATTTAAATAAAATATTTATTAAATATGATTTAAATAAAATATTTATTAAATATGATTTAAATGAAATATTAATTAAATATGATTTAATTAATTATTAATTAAATTAAATTAAATAATTAATTAATTTAATATTTTTATTAATTTAATAATTTTTTAAATTAATAGAATCTCATAATTCTCTTCAACTTTCTGAATAAGAGGGAGTTATAAATACACAAAAGAAAACAACTTTTTACAATATGAGTCTTTACCTCTTCGTGAATTCTCTTAAAGATTCTCTCAAGAAAAATTTCATTCCAAATAGTTTCCACAAACCAAATCATTCCAAAGAATAGGGAGGTCTCTGAGTGGTGGTACCTCAAGTTTGGTAATTAGTAGATTCAACAACGTAAGTCTTTCTTCTCTATAATTCTCTATAATTTATAGAAAATATGCTTAACCCTACGCTTATAATAAGAAAATTAGTTTCGGTATTATTTTGCCAATGTACGATATTTTTTAAGTTCCAAATTAAATTGATCTAAGGTCTTTGAAAAATCCTTCACTGCCAAGGGCTTTAATTCCTTCAATTGGTATCAGAGCCATTTCAATTTTAAATTGGAAATTTTAAATTTTGCATTGGTTTAGTGGGATTCTGCATTATGAATATAGATTTTTTGCAATTGAATGTTTCTGTATATTGGCCATAGATTTACAATTTCTCATTAATATGATCATGTAAATGTTCCTGCATTTTAGGACAATTTATTTGAAAATCTTTTATATTAGAGTCCAAAATTGGATTCGTGATATTTTTATGAGAAAAACGGTATCAAATTCACCCAAAATGGACCATCGAAAAGCCTCCAATGAGGAAGTAGAAGGGCTAACATCACGATGACGTTAGCATCACATGTGGCGTGGATGACGGCTTGACTTGGCTTCTCGAGCAGTCGGTTGTGGTTTCGGGTGACTGGCTTTGGTTTGGCTTGGTTCGTGCGATCGACTGCAGTTTGGCATGGTTTCAGTGTTTTGGAGTAGTTGGGCTTCAGTTTAGCATTTGGCACATGGTTTGGCACTGGTTCAACATGGTTTTGGGCCAATTTTTTCATTTTTGGATCGATTCAAGGATTTTGGGCGAGGTTTGAATCTTTTTGAAGGTTTTGGGATCAATTTTGGAGCTTTAGAAGCAATTTTAGGATATTTTAAAGCTTGATTTTTGTAATTTATTGCTTTATTTTATCCTATGAACCAATTTTATAGGTTCAATTGCTATTTAAATGCTTTGTGGACGTCATTTAGATAAATCTTACCTTAGGTTAAGCATGTTCATGCACTTTTGTGTATTTGTTATAATGTATGGTATTAATGCAAAATTATGAATTTCATGAGTTATTTAAAGTATGTTGATATTTTAAATATATAAAATTGGATAAGCATGATGCATGCCAGTACTTAGTTAAATATAATTTGTTATATTTAAATTAATATCTTGTGTATGCTTGATTGATTTTCATGTATTTTTTTAATATAGGTGTTATATTAATTAAAGATGAAAATCAATTTGCATTGAGCATATTACATCCATAGCTTAATATAATTGTTATATTAATCTAATGTTTTGCATGTTGTATGGTTTATTGTTTAATTAAAATTTGATTTTAATTAATTAAACCATAGTATGCATATTATAGGGGCTAATTAACTAATTTTATAATAGTTATACAATTTGATAATTAGAAATCGTTAACCTATAATAAAGAGTTGCATGCAAACATAGGATCTTATGATTAATTTGATTTAATTTTAAATTATTTAAAATTAAATAGACCTAAGATCAGATTAATTCTAATATAGGATTAGAATTATGTCTTATTTTAGTTTAATGAAATTAAGTAGGACAAATAGGATGTAAGGTTATAACGGAACTCTACCAATAAAGTTTTATCTAAGGCTGGGGGTACCTAAGTTGACGGTTTACGAAATACTTAAGTTGACGATTTACGAAACACTTAAGTTGACGATTTACGGAACACTTAAGTTGACGATTTATGGAACACTTAAGTTGACGGTTTACGGAATACCTCCTATCTAGAACTGACCCAGAATCGACGTTGAATTAACTTTATTCTTATTAGCATAAGATGAAACTTGGTAAATTAAATGGTTTAATACATCTAAAAACTTTTGAGTAAAGTTTTATTATAAGAGTTATAATAAGAGTAGACATAGTTAGATTCATTTAGCCAGAATTTAGCTAAGTACAACAAACCCTAAATTAATAGATCATTTTTGTGGAAGAAAAACGGTATATATGATATATCAAATTTTTTAAACTCTCATGCCCCTAAAAGTTCACATGTGAGATCCACACTTGGCTTCTGCCACCCTGGGCATAACCTGACTTCGAAAAATGTTTGTATAGGTCAATAACAAGGTGAATAGAGGAAATGTTCATAGTAAATTGGAGAAAGACACGTGTCAACGTATCCTACGATCTCTTTCATTAAGTTGCACCATGAGATTTCTATGATCCGCCTGCACGTCCTCCTGTAGCGATCATCCCTTTAGAGGGCCTGGTCATAGAAGTCGGAATAACTCAAACTCCAGAAATGGGTACGGTTTCTTAGGTTAATTTTCAATAGTTGTCTTTTCTAACGATATCCTATTGAAGCGTACCTTTGGAATCTGAAAATGGTAGGGTCACACTTACGGGATGAATTAAGTTAGTTAATGAATTTTTGATCGAACAACGGTAGCTAAGAACTATAGGATTGTAAATTATTCTGGTATTCCTAATTAACTAAGATTACCTCAGTTCAGAAGACGAGTAGTTGATCACCCTTCAATGACTGTTGCTCTAAACTTCTGAAGTATCGTTGCAAAAACTAAATCATTTTTTTATTAGGGTTCTTTGATTGTTTTTTTTTTTGGATCGATTGGATTATTTTGTTTAGTGGGTTAAGACAAAGATAACTAATACGATCAATCGTTTGATATTTCAACATGTCTTCCTCATTAATTGCACTACTTAAAAATGAAAAATTAACCGATGAAAATTATGCGACGTGAAATTCAAACATGAATATGATTTTGATTATTGATGATATACACTTTGTCTTAATGGACGAATGTCCTCCTTCCCCTACTCGAAATGCATCCTTGAGTGTCAGGGATGCATATAACAATTGGGCAAAGTCCAATGATAAGGCACGCGTTTATCTCTTGTCGAGTATTTCTGACATATTAAGCAAGAAACACAAGACCATGGTCACTGCACGTCAAAACATGAACTCCCTCCAAGAGATGTTTAAGGGACAGAAAGAAGAAGAGGAAAATGTTGCTCATTTCAAGAGGTTTCAGATGGATTCATCCTCTGAAACCAAGTTTGCACCTTCATCCACTGGGATTAAGAAAATCCAGAAAAAGAAAGGAGGGAAGGGAAAATGTCCTACTGTTACTGTTAAGGGCGAAGGAAAGGCTAAGGTAGCCGATAAGGGTTAATCTTTCCTCTACAATGTGAATGGACATTGTAAGAGAAATTGTCCCAAATACCTTGCTAAGAAGAAGAATGAAAAATAAGGTAAATATGATTTACTTGTCTTAGAAACATATTTAAGGGAAAATGACCAAAATGCCTTCATACTTGATTTAGGAGCCATAAGCCATGTTTGCTCTTTTTTACAGGAAGTTAGTTCCTTTAAGCAGCTCGAGGAGGGTGAGATGACACTCAAGGTTGGAATGAGAGATGTCATTTCAGCTCGTGCAGTGGGAGATGTTAAGTTGCTTTTTAGAAATAGATTCATGTTTTTAGAAAACTTGTACATAGTTTTCAAGATTAGAATCTTACATCTATTTCTTGTCTTATTGAACAATTATATAATGTAACTTTTTCTTTAAATGAAGTGTTCATTTCTAAGTATGGTGTACATATTTGTTCGGCTAAGCTTGAAGACAACTTGTATGTATTAAGACCTAATGAAGCGAAAACAATTTTAAATCATGAGATGTTTAAAACTATTATCAATTAAAATAAAAAGCAAAGAATTTCTCCAAATAACAATACCTATCTTTGGCATTTAAGATTAGGTCACATTAATCTTGATAGGATTGGGTGATTGGTAAAGAATGGACTTCTAAATGAGTTAGAAGATGATTCATAACTTCCATGTAAATCTTCTCTTGAAGGAAAAATGATTAAAAGACCTTTTAGTGGAAAAGGTTATAGAGCCAAAGAGTCCCTTGAACTTATACATTCAGACTTTTATGGTCTGGTGAATGTAAAATCTAGAGGAGGTTTTAAATACTTCGTGTCTTTTATAGATGATTATTCAAGATATGGTTATTTATACTTAATGGGGTATAAGTCTGAAGCTCTTGAAAAGTTCAAGGAGTATAAGACTGAAGTTGAAAATCTATTAAGTAAAAAGATTAAAATACTTCGATATGATAGAGGTGGAGAGTACATGGACTTGAGATTCCAAGTCTATATGATAAAACATGAAATCCAATTCCAACTCTCAACATCTAGTACACTTGAACAAAATGGTGTATCAGAAAGGAAAAATAGAACCTTGTTAGACTTGGTTCATTCAATGATGAGATATGCTCAATTGCCTACCTCGTTTTGGGGGTATGCAATAGAGATTGTAGTTCATATCTTGAATAATGTTTCCTCGAAGAATGTTTCTAAAATATATTTCAAGTTATAGAGAGGAAGTAAACCTAGTTTAAGTCACTTCAGAATTTGGGATTGTCCAACACACGTGTTAGTGAAAAATTCCAAGAAGTTGGAACATCGTTGAAGGTTATGCCAATTTGTTGGTTACCCTAAAGAAACAAGAGGTTGTTTCTTCTTCGATCCATAAGAAAATAGAGTGTTTGTATTGATAAACGATACTTTCTTGGAAGAAGACCACATGAGAGATCATAAACCACGAAGCAAATTAGTATTAAATGAATCTACTCATGAATCAACAAGGATTATTGATGAAGTTGGTCCCGCATCAAGAGTTGATGAAATCAACACATCAGGTTATTCGCATCTTTCTCAATCGTTGAGAATGCCTTAATGCAGTGGGATGGTTGTATCACAACCTACCCGTTACTTGGTTTTAACTGAAACTCAAATTGTCATACCAGATGATTGGCGTTGAGAATTCATTGTCCTATAAATAGGTAATGAATGATGTAGACAAGAACCAATGAGTCAAATCCATGAACCTTGAAATAGAGTCTATGTACTTCAATTTAGTGTGAGAACTTGTAGATCTACCTGAAGGGGTGAAACCTATAGGGTGCAAATGGATCTATAAGAGAAAAAGAGATTCAGCTGGGAAAGTACAAACCTTCAAAGCTAGACTTGTAGCAAAAGGGTATACCTAAAGGGAAGGATCCTATTGTCCATAGTCATATTTTATGATTATGAAACATGGCAAGTGGATGTTAAAACTGCTTTCCTGAATGACAATCTTGAAGAGAGTATCTTTACGTTTTAGCCAGAGGGGTTCATAACCCAAGGTTAGGAGCAAAAAGTTTGTAACCTGAATCAATCCATTTATGGGTTGAAACAAGCATTCAGATCTTGAAAAATTAGATTTGATACTGGGATCAAATTTTACGATTTTGACCAAAACGTTGATAAAACTTGTGTATACTAGAAAATCAACAAAGGTAAAGTAGTTTTCTTAGTACTTTATGTGGACAATATCCTTCTCATTGAGAATGATGTAGGATACCTAACTAATGTTAAATTTTGGCTAGTAGCCCAATTCTAAATGAAAGATTTGGAAGGGGCACAATATATTCTTGGAATCCAAATCATAATGGATTGTAAGAATAAACGCTAGCACTGTCTCAGGCAACCTATATCAACAAAATGTTGATTTGATATTCAATGCAGAACTCTAAGAAGGATTTATTATCTTTCAGGCTCGGGGTTCAATTGTCTAAGGAACCGTGTCTTAAGAAACCTCAAGTAGCTTAGGAGAACAAGAGATTACATGCTTGTGTATAGAGCTAAGGATTTGATCTTTACAGGTTACACTGACTTTGATTTACAAATCGATAAGAATTCTAGAAATTCCACGTCGGGATCAATGTTCACCCTAAACGAGGGAGCTGTCGTATGGGCTTATTGTGTATAAGCTTATGATTCCTATTAAGCTTTTAGTTCTCCAATTGGACTTATTATTAATTACGTCTCCTAATAAGATTTCAATTCACCAATTGGAATTATTAAAGATCTCCTAATGAAATTTGTAATGAAATCAACACCTAAAATGTCTTTTACAACGAATATTTGTTTGTCAATTTTACTTTGTTTTCATAATTGCTCAACATTCGATTAGTTTTCTTGTCTTAATTCAATTCAATTATAAAATAGTTAAACAAAACTTGTTGATCCCTGAAAATACTCAATTTTTATAAGTTGTACGTGTTTTATTGAATTATATAACTTGACCTTATATTCTACCATGTTTGTACACACATAAATTTACTACTAAACTTTTTATGTAAAGTTTTAATTTGAATCTATGATTGCACCGTGAATGTGACAATGTTAACAAGTTTCGATCCACGTGAATATGATATAATTTATATATATATGGATCTCAAAATTTTCAATACTCTCCTACCTGCATGTTCATAGGCATAGTGATGATGATGCTTTAATTTACAAGTTGTTTGTAATTAATAATTATATATTATGAATAGTTATTATTTGGCTATAGAAATTTAGAACTCACTGACATAAATAATAACATCAGATAGTCTAAATCTAAATAGTTAGGTCATGACCCAAAAAAGGGGAAAAAAAAAACTCCATTTTTGAAAATTACATTTTTAAGATAATAATTCGGAGACACAATAAATCAAATCAACACTCAAAACCTACAAATGCAAGTCTACAAATAAGAACATGTTATTGATACAAAGAACATAAATTTTAATCAAAGTAATGAGGTCAATTTTTGCAAGTTTATAATTATTCGCTCCTTCACCCAAATGTTCTCTGAAAAAATGTTTTACATTTTTTTGGCTTTAAGTTTGATAAAGATCAATTTATTTTCAAAAATATCGCGTTGTTTTATTCTTTTCAAATGTCAGTAGACATATTTACTTTAATTGTTAATAAATTCAAAGTAATTTTAAATATAGCAAAAAAAAAAAAATTAAAACTATTTACAAAATATATAGTAAAATCTATCAAATTCTTTCTAGCACATCTTTTTTTACTATACTTTGTAAATTTTTTCAATTTTTTTTATCTATAAGAATTTCCCTTAAATTATTAAAAGCTTTTAATCCGATGTCATTCAATATTCATATATACAAACACATGCATTAGATATATTAAATTTATATCATGTATCAAGTATATACTAGATGTATCATATTTATGATTTAGGTTGGATTTGTTTTTTTTATCATATTTACAAGATGGAAAAGTGTGATAAGTTTATGCAAATCCTAATTACCATTTTTTCAAATTTTTTTTTAAATTTCAATCGTTAATATGTAATTTTGAGAAGTTCATCCCTTCTAAAATTTTAATATTTTTTGTA
>JBBPDI010082325.1:0-13631 GCA_037974545.1 Cucumis variabilis
GCGATGAGGTTACGAGAATGATTTGTAAATGACTGTTAAGATGAAAGATTGGACTGAGGGGAAAAATTATTAGTTATTCTATTGTGTAGTTACCTTGCAGGTGTCCTACGGGATCACCACCTTTTTATATCCTGTGGGACTATTTGACTGATATGTGTTTCTACAGAATATTAGACTGATTATGTGTCCTTCGGGGCGTTAGACTGATTATGCGTATCCTACGGGATCACAAGACTATGACTGTGCAGGGTACTCCATTAGGAGTCTAATAATTTATTTTTCCCCTAACGGAATCAGTAGTGGGTCTCTTACTGAGTATGTTGTACTCACCCTTTTATGTTTAATGTTTTTTAGGCAAACATAACAAAGGAGGCAGACCGACGAGAGGCAAGAAGGAGGCGTGACTGCCATAGGAAATGTTGTTCAAAATGCTTCCGCCTATGTTTTGTTGTTTTCTTTAGGACATGAGACTTTAGAAAATTTTTGTGATTTAACAGATGTTATGAATATTTTTTTTTTGCAAACTGTACTTCTAAAATTTTGGTTGATTGAAATAGGGCCCAAACAAAGATTTTTGATGTTATTTGACTTTGATGGATTTTATAAAGACTCATGTTTAAAAGAAGTGTTTTTCTATTAAAGTAATGACCAGAGTTTAGTTCTAAATGTTGGGTCGTTACAATTTTGATCTATTAAGACCTTTATGGCCCATACAGGCTTCATTTTCATGATGGAGATGGAACTTCTTATATAGACAACTTTTGACAGGAAATCTATCATTCTGACCAGGTTAGCACCAAAAGCTGTCCCTTTCGTCAAGTTACATTACTCCAACTACCACTTTTGTCTTTTAGCAAACCTCTTCTCGCATGATAATTTGGTCTTCTCGCCTTATCTCTTCGTGAATTCCTCTGTGATTTGCCATCTTCTTCTTTTGTTAATAATCCTACGTTTAAACACTAAGAACGAGGTAAAAGCAGACATGTAGTTTATGTAAAGTGCATTTCTAAATAATTAGGTCTTTACAACATAAGTTACGAGATTTAGTACATTTTCTTCTTCAATTAGGCCTCGTTATCCTATAAAAGAGGCTAAATAACTTGTATTCTACAAGTTATCAGCTGGACATGCTTGCGTGCTAACCTCACAAAAGGCTTGTCGTGCCTTACCCTAGTTGCGTGCCTGGCATCCCGTGTAGCCCTTTTGTGGCAGGATTTCCATGCTCGCTTTGCATGCGAGCTGTGCATCCAACACAAACCACAATGCATAACTAACCTCCCATAATTTCATCACAAATGACCATCTCACCTAGTATAGCCTGTCACTCGGCTAGTCTCCAACTTTTCCTAGAAACTTAATTTTTGTCCAAAACACAACCTAACTTTAAAAAATCATAACTAACAATTCACAATTCTTTTGAGAAAACTTCCTTCTACAAAGTTTCTAAAAGTCCTAACTTGCTTACCTTAAAATTTCCGCTTCAAATTCCAAGTGATGTGCTTTATAGCCTTCTAGAAGTACACTTTTTCCAAATATACCCAAAAACTGACTTTTCCCACTTTCTTCAACTCAAGTTCTAGAGTTTACTTGTCAATTAGGCGATATATAAAAAATTAATTAAATAGTATAAAGAATGCAAGGATAAACTCTACATACTTATGTATACCTAGAGAATTCTATAAAAGGGAAATCAAAATGGTTGTGCAATGAAAATGTGAACTAACTTATATGCAAGAAGGAGGTGAACGAAGGTCTACACATTATCAGGCGATTAAGCAATGTGAGAGCCTTGACGCTATATAACTTGCTTAACCAGTTCGTGATTAAGTTTAGCTCCTCTCAAAGTCTTTAAATGACACGCTTGCTTGCCTTTCGAGAGATCAAGTGACTAAGCGTGATAAGGTAAGATATATCTAGAAGAGTTCACTTGTAATACTTATAGAACTTCTTGTTTATGGACAATAACCTTTTGGTGCCTAGTGTTCACACTTGTTTGTCTCTGGGAATACGTGTTAAAAGTTATCTCGCTAAGATAGAGTTTGTCAAACTCCTCCTTGTACGCATTAACCTTATCCTTTCTACTTGCCTTCTTAGGTAGGTGGTGATTGACACTAGCCAAGCGATGAATATAACTCAACTCATGCGACAAGAATTATAAGCTCAACTTCTTATCAAGAACTTATCACCAACTTAAGCTACAAATAACGCATGGACAAGTGAAAAGTAAAGAAGTGCTGGATTGAAAAGGTATAAACATGTAATATATATTAAATAATGTAGGCCTTCGGCCATTGTACAATATGAACAACATATATTACAAAGAAATGCAACTAAAAATGGCAAGAAAGAAAAATGAAAACTAATACAAGTTAGGAGAAATGGGAATATGAGATCTTCTCTACCCAGAAGTTAAGCTTTCACTCTACAATCTGACCGAAGAAGAAAAGAATAGGATTTACAGTTGGCGGAAGGGCTACTCCTTTCCATCTCTCTTTAGGTTTTTGGTCCACGCAGTCTTTCTGGTCCATCCAAACCTTCTTTGTTTGGTGAAGAATGAGACTTTTTATAGGCAGCTTTCAGTTGAAAATTATGATAATTCTAATCATTTCAGCCCTAATGGCAACCTTGTCATGTTACATCAATTTCAACTAACATCCTTGTCGTCTAGTGAATCTTGCTCATGTGATATGTGGTTCCTCGCCTAGTGGTGTTAGTCGCCAAATGAGTTATAATCGTGTAGCCTTTGTGCAAGATATCCCTTGTAATTCACTAGTTTCTTCCTTTCTAATCATCCTGTGTTAAGACATGGAAATTGCGTAAAACTGACATAATACTTATGTATGATGTATTTCTAAATACTTATGACTTTACAAAATAAGACGCATTTTGATCCTCTTCTTATACATTTTTGTCTCATTATTCTGATAAAAGAGACTATAATAACGAGTATTTATACATGTTATCATACCTCTCCGTGAGATAGCGAGTTTAATGCCTAGTAAGCAAAACTTCTTAAACTAGTCTCCATCGCATTGTTCCAACTTCGAAACTCAGGAGATCATTACAATTCAACGTAACAGAAAACAGTAGAATGACTAACTTAGCTTAATCGCCTAGCCTTAAACACTTAAACTCAAGCTACTGAGCAATAAGCACTATAGGGATATAAACACAACACAACAAAAGGATAGAAAAACACCACTTCAATTTTTTTACTTAGTTCAACACTTTAAAATTACATTTTCTTCCTCGCAAGCCAATTAAATAAAACCTAAGTTCTAAGCTCTAGGCCTTCCTTCCTCTACTAGGATGCTACTCTTTGCATTAAGGTATTTAGGAGTATAAGAGCCCCTTTCTTATCCTTCTCTTTGATCACCTAACATCTCATGTAAAAAACAAGACTCATCCCACATACAAAACTAGGATGCTGCTCTCTTTGGACATAATAACTTTAAACCATTTGAAGATATATAACCTGATTAGCTTTCCCGCATCACAATTCTTCTTACCTTTTCTTACTTGGCCTCAACGTCTGATGACCTGGGGAAGGAAAGCTTAAACACGTAAGTCGAATACTTGGTGAGTGAAGATTTTAGAAAACCTTTTTTAGGAATACAAGTCAAGCACAAAACATTTTCATTTCTCAAATGTATCTTCCACGCCTTATTTCATAAATTATAGAAATCTCACATTAGCTTCTCTTATTTCTTTCCACTAAGAACATGAATCCTTTCCCTCACCAACCCTACAGTGATTTGCTCTCCCCAGAATCTTGAGATTAAGCTACTGTGATGTTCACTCCATCCATAGCATTTAGTAAGTTCTCGATTAATTTCTTTCTTGTTGCATCGATTGTCCACATAATGCCATTCACATTATGAGCACACCTCATAAGCACTATTTACTTGATAGGAATAAGGCTAATGGTTTGCACACATTCATTACATACAACACATAATAAGCAAAAAAAATCTCTTTTAAAATCACAACAACAATAATAATAGCACATAGAGATATAGAAACGCGTTAAGCATAGCTCAGACATAGATGAATCTATTAAGAAAACATTTATAAAACATCAACTTAAAAATCATCCACGCAGGAGTGTTTAGGAAAGATCACCCATGCATGAGTGTTTAGTTTAAAAAGGTCACTCACGCAAGAGTGTAAAGTTTAAGAAAGTCACTCACACAAGCTTCTGGTCCTTTTCTTCCCCGAACGCCTCTTCTCGCCTACAACTCTCAGCAGCAACTCAACTACTTACGCTCCCTCAATGAAACTTTCAAAATAACAGAACTTCTCTTAGGTCTTCACCCCTATTTATAAACCTTTGGATAGGTTACTCTCTTTGTCTGCCAATTTTGAATTATAACTTTACATATGTCACCTTACCGCTTTGCTATACCATGCAATTAAACCAAGCTCGACACGAAGCCAATGGTCAACTCTCAATTTGAAATTCCCTTGAGATGTAAACCTTATCATCTCATAAAGCTAAAATCTTCCTCTCCTTATTTTATTGGGAAGCTAAAACTCCTTTTCTCACCTTCTTCTTCCTTGCGATAGACAACAACCACCCACTTCTTTTCTAACTTCTGTTCATGTTACTTCCTTCAGTCGCTTAACTCTTCTTGCGATAGAACTCCTTCATCGTGCCAACTTTTCCTCTATAACCTTCTCTCAACGTGACTTACTTCCTTTCAAATTTTATCTTTAGAATGATTAATCTTTTCATTTTAGAAGGATCATCCCACTCCCCAGCGCTTCTCTTCTTCAACAAGAGTCCTTCTTCTAGATTTGGGGCTCACATAGCCCCTTCAGTTTCCTAGCTTCCTTGCCTACTAACCTCTATGGCTGCAAGCTTCCTCGCATATAGGTCTTCCTCGCATAGCCTTGGCAGCCTACTTCTATGCGTATTAACCTCTTAGTGTGTCATCATCTTGCATAACACATAATCAACCTTCCACACATAACCAAGATTAAACCTTGCTAACCTCTTAATCAATCATCTCACCTAGCAACTCCTTGCTCACATAACATCCTTAAACGTCCATGTGTTCACTTTTGAAGGTTATTTCACAATTGGCGGCCTAACCTTATCTTTCTCGCCTAGCCTTGAAGGTTCCTATAATACTTGGCTGCCTAAAACATGTCATTTAGTGGTTATCTAAGGTCAATTGGCTGCCTAGCCCATGATCAAAATGCCTAACCTCTTATGTCTTAGAGCTTATATAGCCTTTCCTTGGTCATGATTTATACATCATTTGGCCTCCCAATGCCTTATTCTTGGAGGTTTTCTCAACACTTAAACCACTCAATATAATCTCTAAGGGGTTGTTTGGGCCACAAACAATCGTTGTGGGGTTGGGTTTAGGTAACCCTACCCCACGTTTAGGGCCCAATTTTAGGGTTTCCATAATACCCATTTACCCTTTAATCCCCCTCTCCACTTTCCTCAACCATTCATGACAACCCAACCCCTTCTCCCCCTCAACCGATGTTCATCTTCTCTCAAATCATTTTCAAAATCTTCTTAACCCCCCTTTAGCCTTTCTCCAAATTGTTTGATCCTTCCCTAATTTTCATACATAATCAACCCCTCATCACTTTATTCATCTTCAACCACGCTGTTCTATGGTTTCGTTGCCAAACAAAAAAAATTCCCCCTTTTTTCCCTCAACTCCTCGTAAACCGCTTCCTTATTCCTGTTCGTATGACCTTCGTTCTCTTGCGGAAAAAATTTAGGTTTTCCTCTCATATAATTTCTATCCCACTCTCTGACCATGGGTGTTTCATTGATGGCTTTGCTCCACTGTGTTGCCTTTGAAACAAAATGGTATCCAATTTTTGATTTTATTGAACAGCTAGGCTTCTACCTTGCCTCCGATCCTTCCTTGCATGTTTGGTGACTTGTGTCAATCAACATGCAGGTACTTTTCGTGCTACCCCCTTTCACTTCCTCTTGCCGTTTGGACTTTGCATTTGTCGCTTGAAATTTTCCTTGTCAATCGGATTTCGTTTGAAATTAACTTTGGATAGGTGCTACACTATCCTTGTGTACCTCTGCAATGTTGGAGCAAGGTAGGGTTGGAGGTTGTAAGATTGAATCCAATTTTTTTAAAACACTGATGATGAGGTCCATAATTTTCCATCTATGATATTTTATGTTTTATGCATTTTTTTGTTATTTCAATTTTCTTCAACATCTTTGCATTTTGTAAACATTTCTTACTTACCATTGCAATGTGTTTTATCTCTGTTTAATGAAACTCTTTCCATTTATAAATTTATTTCTCTGCTGTACTTGTTCATGGAACAAAATTCTGTTAGGCCATCTGTTATGTTCAGAAATGTATAATTTTTTCGGTTGCATTTTACTTTTCTTGTTTACAGTTGCAATTTACTCCAAATAAAGGCTCTATTAAGATGTGGCCTCCAAGTTTTTTGGTCTGTTTTCTTTACTGTGAACTTCCATCCATGTAGGTCTTTGTCAATTTCCATATACATGCACTATATTTGTCCTTTGGTTTCAGTTTGCCTTTGCTTATGCATCGTCTATTCACTACTGCTACCAATTTTTTCTTTGTATCTAATGTGATAGGTTTCATGGTTAGGGTTTGACTATGAACACTTTTGAGGACCTTATCATGTCATTTGCAGAGATTCTCTTTGTTTGTTTTTTGTTTTTGGGTCAATAAATTGATCATTTATTTTACTTCTGCCCCTCTATATATACATCACATTTCTTATGTCTTCTTTTGTGTTCTATCCCTAATTGGATGTCCTTTTTCCTCCTCTATTCCATTTTGTCTAGTAGGTCATCTACTTTTGGTTTCTTTTTTTTCTTTTCTTTTTCATGTTTCATCTTTCCCTTTTTATGTTTCTTATGATGAAACATGTTACCAATCATTTATGGGCTATTAATGTTTTCATGTCTGTATTCTTTTTAAGACATACTATAGTCCACGTTTTGTATGTATTTATGCACTACATTTTCTTCCATGTTTCATACTTGTCTGTTACGTTTCTTTTCATTAACCAACTGTAATGATGTGTACCGACCAATGTTCTCATTTCTGTCTTATTTTTACGGCATAGTATACTCCATGTATTTCTTCATCTATGGAATACAATTTTTTTCCATGCTTCAACCACGCTGTCCTTTGATGTTGCTTATCATGAACCATGTTTAGAAGAAAATGTGTGTGGCTGCCATTATTTTCTGTTCTGTGTTATTTTTAAAGGCATATACTCCATGAAGTTCTTCATTTACGCAAGACATTATTTTCCATCTTTCATCCCATATGCTATTTCATGTTTCTTGTCATGAACCATGCTACCAATAATATATGTGTGTGGTTGCCAATGTTTTCATTCATTGTTAGGGTTTCTAAGGCATACTATGCTCTATGATGTGTGTCGCTGCAAATGGTTTTTTGTATGTAGATTTCTATGCCCATACTGTAATGCACTTTTGTGTTATGTATACTTAATATTGATGTTTCCACTACTAAAACCAATTCATCTTATTGAATGATTTTATATCCTCTGAGGTGAAACATTTTTTTTCAAAAAGAGTCACATTCTTTTTTATATTAATGAGTCTTGTTTCCATTTCACCATCGGACAACCCTCAAAATTACACGGTATGTAATTATATGATTGTTGTAGCTACTATTTTTTACATTAATTTTGTATTGGCCGACACACTCACTTCTATATGAGTTTTTTCAGGACACCTGACAACATACGTCCTTTCAAAGAGGTACTACGATTTTGCAGTTTTGTAGTACATTTTTTCATTTCTTCTCATAATATTTTTTATTCCACTTCTTACAATGTATTTAGAATGTTACTTTTCCCTTATTGAATTATAAAAACAATTACACATTCAGTTCTATTAATTTATCCTTTCCGCAGTATACACATAAGCATACCTTCATATTATGCACTGCATTTGTCCTTCCTATATGTTTCTTCTTCTTGTGCTCAAATTTGCGATATTTTATTTTAAATTCTAATGCATATCTATAATTGCTATACTGTAACACGCTACTTTTCCACATGGATTTTTTAAAACTTCGACTACTTTAACACTCCAATTTCTAAGGCTTTGCAAAACATTGCACCATGCATTACGAATAAAATAGGGTTTAAGATTCCCAACCATTTTGCATAAACAGGCAAGAATCGATGTTTTAAGTTTTAAAAAACTTTATAAGCCGTATGTTTCATAAATTGATTAACCTACCATAAACAATTTATACATGTTTGACGTATATACCCCTTTATTTCACCATCGCACTGGGGTGTAGCAGGAAAATAAAGTTGCATGGTTTTTATTTTTTTTTGGAGCATATTCTATTATATTATAATGCATGCATTCATTCTTTGTTAAAAGATATCTAATTAGGTATGTATCGCATCACGTTCATACTGGTTGACCTGAAAATGGTGTTAGAAAACATTCGCACTATACTAACTGTCTTCATAGCCACCCATAACCAGTTAGTACTGCTTTTGGAGGCACTAATAGGTGACAATAAGCGGGTGGCACATACACCGTATGAAACTAGACATCAAATTAGATAACTTGCATACTTTTGTATGATCCACGCCTCTAACCTCGTTTATCATCAAAGTACTAGAATAGACTAGTGAACGTTTTCCATTTTATGTCACTTACTGAGGACAACTGCTAGTCTGACATTGATGGAAATCGTCGATGTGGAGGAGATGGTGGTAATGTTCCTGTATATATTGGCACACAATGTGAAGAATAGAGTCATCCAGTGGGATTTAGTGTGCTCGATGATGGATATTTCATAAACATATGAACCGACGCACGATGAAGGTACTTTAAGGTCTGCATATTTTTTAAATTCGTAAGTTATGAATCACAAAGTCCAACTACTTGAATGCACTACGTTTGAATATGCAGAACTACCTAGGGGCACTGGATGAGTCGTACATCAAGGTGAACATGACGTAAAATGATAAGACTAGATATAGAACACATAAGAGGGAAGTTACCACAAGCGTCCTCGATGTATGTGACACAAAAGGTGACTTCGTGTTCGTCTTAGCTAGCTGGGAAGGGTCTGTAGCTGATTTGTGCATTCTTTAAGATGCTATTGCATGACCAAACGGCCTGCAGGTTGCTGAGGGTAATTGAAAGCTGTACAACTCAATCAACTACTAATTAATATGTTGATCACCTTAGTTAGAGCTTACACATTCATAATAGGTTATTACTATCTATGCGACACAGGGTACCCCAATGCAAAGGGATTTCTGGCTCCCTACAAAGGACAAAGATACCAATTGCAAGAGCGGAGTGGAGTGGAAAATGCACCTGTAACCTCAAAAGGGTACTTCAGCATGAAACATTCATCGACATGAAATGTTATTGAACGACATTTTGGTCTGTTGAAGGGTCGATGGGTAATACTTTGCGGCAAGTCATACTACCTAGTGCAAGTTCAATGTCAAACTATTCTTGCATGTTGCCTACTACATAATCTCATCAACTGCGAGATGACGAATCCAAATTTCTTTGACAAATTGGACAAGGGAGATTCCATCTACATGACGAACGGAGGTGACAACATTCACTTCATTGAGAACTCGAATGCATGGACTCAGTAGAGGGATGATCTGGCTACCGAGATGTTCAATCAATGGCAGTTACATAATCAATAGAATATGTGTGTCGATTTGGTATTGTTGTATTTGTTTTAAGTTTGTATATGGCATGTCTTCTTGTAATTTGAATGTATGCATGTATGAACACAATAAATTGAACCTTATCCTTTCATGCAATAGATGATATAAATTGCCTTTTTATGTACTTTTGCCTTTTTGCATATTTAAGTTACTGATTTGTGTGTAATCATTTGAATTGTTAGTATGGCAAGTTCATCGCATGCACTTAAGCATGTATGGATAAGGGAGGAGGAGGCAACCCTCGTGGAGTGTTTTCTAGAGTTGGTGTCTGGTGGTGGATAGAAGTCAAACAATGGCATGTTCAGACCAGGGTATCTGACATAACTACTTCGGATGATGGCGACAAAGTTGTCGAGATGCAATGTCCATGCAACTACAGTTATTGACTGTCGCATAAAGACACTGAAGTGCTCATACTAGGGAATCACAAAAATGCATGGCCCATCCTACAGTGGGTTCGATTGGAATGACGAGGCAAAGTGCGTCGTTGTTGAGATAGAATTAATTGATAGCTAGGTCAGGGTATGTAAAAAATATAAGTGTACACTGATCTAATTTTTACTTCAATCTGAAACAAGTCTAATATTTGATTTATTTTTCCTCATGCAAACTCATCCTGTAACTAAGGGCCTGCTCAATAGACCATTCCCAAATTACAACGAATTGTCATATGTCTTTAAGAAAGATAGGGCAACGCGAGCACGTGCAGAGACCTTTGCCAACATCGGATCAAATGTTCCTAGTGGGTTTGAGAAATTTACACATGTGGATCTGAACGTTATGGAAAGTCCTTCTATGTCAGCCATGGGTTTAACATGTCCCCTGATGACATCACACGACCTAATCGAGGAAGTGATTGTAAAACATGTTTGAGCCACTTAAAGAGCAAGCGGAGAGGGCCAAATTTGGAAACAGTTGATATCATTAAGGATGCCATGGCTTGCCAAACTGACCAGCCGAGGCTCATTGCAAAGTGGCCACGGTTGACACTTGAGGATGAAAGCAGTACCCTTAGAGAGGTTGTTCAAGCATTACGTGCCATACTTTAGCTCATTAAGTTGGACAGGACCCAATGCACTCGAATACTGTTGAACAATTTAGCTGTGAAGGGTTTCCTCGAATTGGCAGACGACAAAAAGCTTGACTACTGCACAGTGATCTTACGAGGCACTACTTGATTGTTTCTTTTACTTCCACAGACTCTTGTTAATGTTTTTGTATGATTCTACCTGTTAACTGTTGTTGAATTATGTTTGTAATGATATTGCAGTTCATGTTTTCATTTCAATTATTCATGTTCGTATTAATGTAGTTATATATGACATAATTTATTTCTTTATATATATATATATATTTGCACTCCTTTTTCCACTTTTACATAGTGCGTCACAAAAAATAATTTAAATTGTGAATGTAATAAAATGTAATAACTAATCATCAACATGTTCAATATAGATGTTACCAATCCACAAATTAAGTTAATTGCTTCAGTCAACATCAGACGATTTGGTAAATAAAAATTATTGACTTTGTCTATTGGATTTTAAATATGAATTTGATTAAAAAAGGTTAAAAAATTATATCTATCACATTACTACAAACACAACTCTTCCTCCAAACACATCTTATCATAACACTATCATAACCCTACCAACATAACACTTCTCCCAAACACATCTTATCATAAAATTATCATAACACTACCTAAATAACCCTTTCCCAAAACACATCTTATCATAACACTACCCACATAACCCTTCCCCCAAACACATCTTATCATAACACTATCATAATCCTACTCACATAACCCTTCCCCCAATCAGCTCTTATCATAACACTAGTTTTATCATAACCCTAACCGTTCTATAATCCAACCCTTCCTCCAAACTCCCCCTAAATGCCTTGCACCTTTTCTTTTTACACTTAGCCAATTTTTCCAACTTCCTTCTTGTCTTAATATTCAAACCTTTATATATAACCTTAAATTAATTTTTTCCTTCTTTTCTATTAATTTATTTTCTCTTTCTTTTACCAAAACTTTTAAAAAATTCCTATAAATTTTGGCGTCTTACAATTTCTGAGTTTCAAGTTTGGAATCTTAATAAAGGTATCTAAATGTTCTTAGATATGTTAAAGGTTAATATATAAATATATGTAAAGGTTTGGTTTATTCAAAAGATTCTGATTGTATTGATTCAATTGTGAATTATGTAGATTCAGGCTACGTGGTTGATTTTGATGAAATTGTTACAATATCTAACTACAAATTGTGATATAAATAGATTGGAATTGTTTTATCATGATGTCTATGTTATGGACAGTTTCTTAGTCACCAAAGGGGCCAAATTGGTAAATATTTAGAGATCATATTAAAGTTGATTCAATTACTCATCTTCATTTAATGCTAATGAATGAGATGATATTATGAAACATTAATGATTTGCATGAGTATATTGATTTTCATTATTATAAAACATTTAATTTGCCTAAAATAATTAGTAGTTTTATAATTTTGAATTTTATTATGGTTAATTGAGGTGTTTAGTTAAATATTATTAGTACATCTAAAGATAACTAATGTATTTAATTGAGCATTTAAATTACCAATTACATGAAACTAAATCTAGCATCAATTAAGTATAAATATTATACATTGTTGTGCCTTCCAAAGAAGAACTTTAATGTATAAGGTAATGATTATTTAATATTATCTTAATAAAAGTTGTATATTTAAGTTTATTTCTCAAAGCAATGATGTATAAGCATATTTATTTTATAATTGCAGTATCTGCTCCCGTTTCACTTATTCGCATGCTACATTTATAATAAAGTTTAATGAACTCAATTTCTCTGATTGGTGTGAACAAATCTGATTTCATCTTGGAGTTTTGGATCTTGATTTGACACTTTTAAGTGAGAAACCTGCTACAATTACTTCTGCTAGCAGTGATGAGGATAGATATTTCTATAAAGCTTGGGAAAGATCGAATAGATTGAGTTTAATGTTTATGCGAATGATTGTAGCAAACAATATTAAGTCCACAAATAAGAAAATTGAAGATGCTAAGGAATTTATGAAATCTGTGGAAAGATGTTCTCAGTTAGAGTTTGCTGATAAGTCACTTGCTGGAAGACTTATAAGTAATTTAACCAATATCAAATTGATGGTTCTCGTACTATACATGAGCATATCCTCGAAATGACGAACTTGACAGCAAGGTTAAAGACCATGAGAATGGAAGTTAATGAAAATTTTTTTGGTAACATTTATCCTTAATTCCTTATCTTCAGATTATGGTCCATTTCACATGAACTATAACACTCTAAAAGATAAATGGAATGTGCATGAATTACAAAGTATGCTCATTCAAGAGGAAGCGAGACTTAAGAAACCAGTAATTCACTCTGCCAATCTCATGGGTCACAAAGAAGCTGGAAAGAAACCTGGAAGAAAGAATGGAAAGGGCAATCATGGACAACTAGAGGTAAAACAATCATCTACCTCAATCCATAAAAGGGAACAAATTAAGGATAAGTATCAATTTTGCAACAAACTTGAGCACTATCAGAAAGATTATCTGAAACGTAAGGCATGGTTCGAGAATAAAGGTAAGAATAATGATTTAGTATGTTTTGAATCAAACTTGACTGAAATTCCTTATAATACATGGTGGATTAATTCTGATTGTACCATTCATATTTCCAATACGATGCAAGAATTTCTTACCACCCGAACCCCAAAACCAAATGAGAGATTCATCTTTATGGGAAACAGAGTCAAAGTTCCAGTTGAAGCTATGTGAACCTATCGTTTAACCTTAGACACTAAACATCATTTAGACCTTTTTTATACCTTTTATGTTCCTTCTATTTCTCGTAATTTGATTTCCTTATCCAAACTTGAT
>JBBPDI010082336.1:0-13629 GCA_037974545.1 Cucumis variabilis
AGCAAGGTTGCTCATCTTGAAATTCTAATTTCTTGATAAACTTTATTGTTAGAGCATTATGGCAAACCTATTGGCAACAGTTATTAAGTAATTTGCACGACATGGGGCGATATTCTTGGGGTGGAGTCTGTTTGGCATGGCTGTATAGATAGTTATGCAAGGCATCAAAACAAGACATTCATAAAATTGTTGGACCATTAATACTGTTACAAATATGGGCTCGGGAACGATTCCCAATAGTGGCTCCACAACTTCTACATGTCAATAAGCATCAATTACACGGACGAGTTTATAGTATGTTATTTTAATTTAATTTATATTATTTTAAATCTAAAATATTAGTTGAACAATACAGATAGAGAGATCAATTTTGTGTGACCAGGTCAGCTACACATGTAATCTCTCAGTATAGGTACATGTTTGATCTTCTTCAACTTGATCAGTTACGTCGTGTGAACTTGAATTTTAAGTTTTATATTATTTGTTTCATATAATATGTTGTATTTCAAATTATTTAGGAGCCATACAAAGCTGTCATTGATAGTTTGGCATATTTCTGTACAAACAGCTACAATATATGGCGGACTATTAGTCCTCTCATATGTTTTCAGATAGGTGAATGACATCATCATAACAGAACACTCAGACAATTTGGTCTTCAATAAGATGTTCCACGCGAATGTAATACTGAACCGCTTTTGCACAACATTGACTTGAGAACTGTTGATTGGTCTGATAGGGTTATCCATTTGGTGATGTGATGGCTAAATCGTAGAAAGTTTATTGCTTTAAAAGCTCCAATTGGACAATTTAATATGGATGTAACTCAAGAGTACATTCATTGGTACAACAATATTACTAGACTCTATATCACTCGACTAAGAGTTGTTGTGGGTCATCAGGTACACATTTAAATATTGTTTAATTGTTTTTTTGTACAAATTTATTTTGAATGCCTTCTGATTCATTTTAATGTTTCATAGAGATCGAACAATAGTAGACTTTGGGATGTTGCAGATGATCCACAGTAGATCCTAAATATATGCAGCAATAATAAGCGGTACATAGAGAACATACAGTATATGTACGATGTACCTATTATACCTGTTCTAGTTCAAAGGAGACGTGGTCCAGTGCAAGAGCCTAATGAATTGGAAGAGGTTGACCAACATGTGGAAGAAGTGCCTCCTATGACATACACACAATGCCATACTGGTTGCGTTAGTATAATGATGATGATGCTGACGTTTGGAATGAGATATTATGATTCAGGAGTTGGTTCATCATCATCGAACTTTGGATAAGGATACTATGATTTAGGGATTGATCCATCATCTTCATACATGCATGGTCATGGGTGCGGTAGTGGAGAACATAACGAATATTTGTATTTCGAAGCGCCTGCAGCGATATCCGAGCAACCATATGAGCAACAACAAGAGAATCAAGAGGGACTACAACAACAAAGAGTGCAGAGTCCACGACTGCAACTAGCTAGAAATCGCCGTTGTCCAAGTTGTGGAACACATTAATTTTTTTTATTGAATGAACATTGTTAAATTGTTATAGTTGTTGCATTAGACATTCTGCTTTATATTTAATTACTTTCTAATCATAAGCAAATACTGAAACTTTACAAACTTCAAAAAAAAAAAAAGTTAAAAATTAATATAAAAATAAATTGAAAAATTAACCTTAAAAAATTAAAAAACAAAAAAGAAATGAAAGAAATTTCATCTATTTGAGAATTAAAAAACTCACTTTTTAAATCAGTTTCAATAACAATAAAATTGAACCAACTTCTCTATACAATAACGTGAAGGTTTTTTCACTAGAAAGAAAAAAATTAATATTTTTTTATTTAAAATGTGAATAGAAGATTAACTTAGTCAAAATAATTCTCATTTAAAGCAATAATCACACCATTTGTTAAATCAAAATTTTAATTTAACACATTTTAAGTTTCACTGATTCTTTAATTAAAACTCTTGAACTCACATTTTAATTATAAAGAAGAAAACAAAATCACATTTTAATTAAATTAAAATATTAAACTACAAATGAGAAACTTATATCACATTTTAGTTTAATTAAAAAATATTAAACAAGAAAGATTAAACAAAATAAATTTTGGATAGAAGAAAGAAAAAAGATAAAAAAAATAAAAATAAAGGAATGGTTATGTGAAGAGAATATATCAAATTAATTTTACTTAAAGATTTTAATTAAAAAAAGTAAAACTAAAATTTAAAAAGAAAAAGATTAAAAAAAAAAAAAAAAAAAAGAAAAGAGAAAAGGGGATGTAGGCTCGACGAAGGTAAGAAAAATTACAACTTTCAATGAAGAAAAACATTATTAATATAATTATTTCAATATCTTATGCCAAAAGTTATCAACCATAAAATTTCAAAATATAAGTGTAGTCACTATTTTCAATGAAATCAGGGAGCTTGCATCAAAGTAGGCCCAGTGTATTTCCGGCCACGGCTCCCCTCTGCCTCAAAAGTCAAAACAATCCCAAAAATTGAGACCCATTAGTGTCCGCATTTGATGAATAAATAGATACATTGCACTTATCTCCAAATTGTCCAAATCTAAGTTATTATGAAAAGAAATGTAATTTCTTAGAAGCAACTTATGAATTTTCTCAAATTAGCCGTGAAATTATAAATTATTTAAATCTGAGACTAATTAAAAATTCAAGATAAATTCAAAAAATGGCATATGTTTTTCCTATGTTAGTTGACGAATAAAATTAAGAAACTTTATAATTAATATTTCATGAATGGTTTAAAGTTCAATAATCTTTTATGACTACATTTTAACAACATTTCACGGTATTTTTAACTTCTCGATATCTCTTTTATTTTAATTTTGTAAAATTTTTAAACAAAAAATATAATTTTTTTTGGATTTATCAATTACTAAGAATTTTATTTTAAAAAATATTATTAATTATATTACCTCTCATCAATTAAGTACTGAAGTGTTTAAGCATAAAATTATTGAATGCAGAATATTACCTCTCATCAATTAGTTTATATTAATTTAATGCAGAATATTTTCAATTAATGTTCTCCTTCAAGTATATTTCTTTTCAACATTGGGTTAGCATGTACATGCTCATAATGGGTGACAGGTGCATTAGGGTTGGCATGTACAAATGTTTGTCCTTTATTACCAGCAACCTAGGTTGATTACGTTGTGCACTTCTACAACCTTGACCATCCCTTCTTGCAACTTGACCTTGCACCTGTACATGGCAGACATTTTCTAACACCTACAACCAACTTCTTTAAATTTTCAGTCACATGAACAATCCACATTATTTCAATTTAAACAAGAAATGTAATGTACATATAATGATAAAGCATTTTATCCAGAAAAAATTCATGGCGAGGGTGATTGAATTATAAAAGGTCATTCACGAGAAGAAATCTGGTCTTTAATGACGATTGGTAGCCGACATCTTTGCTAACGTTATAAAAAACCTTTAATGCCGGTTCATCTTTAATGCCAGTTTAGAAACAACATTAAAGACCTTTTTAATGTAGATTTAAAACCGATATTAATAGCCTTTAATGTTGTTTTTAATGTAAATTTTAAATCAATATTTTTTATGATGTTAGTGAAGGTCTTTATTGTCGGTTAGCCTTTGATGTCGGTTTTAAACCGACATTAAAGAGCTCAACAATGTCGATTTAAAACCGACATTAAAAATCCCTAATAATGTTAGATTAAAACCGACATTAAAGCCTTGTTTTTGGGCCGTTTTTACAAATTTGTTTTTATTAAATTGCTGCATTATTGTCTATTTTTTATTTAGCCAAAATAGTTAAAAACCGACATTATGAATCCGTGTAGATAATTTTTTTTCTTACGCCAACAAATAAATAAAATTAATATTCTTTTATAAACTATAATATTTCTCTTTTACATATGTATGTACAAAATAAAATCTTAATATTGTGTTTATATATACATTCTACAACAATATATGAAACAAGATCCTAATACAAGACTTAAATAAGAAATCCTAAACGCCTCTGCAGTCTTCAATCTTAAATGATTGGTTGACTATCTACACAATTGCTTAGCTTTCAACTTATATGACTTCAATCATTCTACAAACAATATCTAAATCAACCCTTTAATCTTTAGAACTCTAACAAGGCAACTTTGAAAAAAATGTGGTATAAAAATGTGACTAAAAACTATAATATAATTCAAGTAAAAAATAAAAATGTTTGAAACTAAATCGATTAGCTAAGTATATGTAACAGAAGGCTGCAAGTATTGGTAATATTAAGTGTAAAATTGAAGTAAAACATGAAACATTGTAAGGAATAAACATATTGATGCTAATAAAATTAAGGAAGTACTGAGATTCTATATTTTGTTTCTATTTTACGGACATAATTCTATTGTCAAAGTTCTTAAACTTAGAAGTTAAAGTTCTCAGGTTTAACGTTATTCTCAGTTTGTTTGTAGATTTCAAGAAGTTGAGAATAAGAATCGATGAGACTTTAAGTTTGGAGTTATCTGAGAGTGACATTGTGATGCTTGAAAAAGGGTGATGTCTCTGTTTCTTATTATTACATGCTTTCAAGACTTGTAGAAATTTTTGTTATGCACACTACTTTTGCACAAATGTAACTTCTTGATGTCACTTCATAAATTATAACTTTGTACATCCATTTAATTGATGTAATTTTGTACTTATAACTTAGCTAGGTTGACATTGGTCAGACTATTTATGAAATTATCGAAGTTTCTTGTCATATATTTCTAGTGATAAAGTTGGTGTTATTATATTTGATATTTTATTCTAGATTTATATAGTAAATAGGATATTATTTTTTTTGTTTAATAAAATACTTTTACTAATGTTTCAATAATGTCACAAAAGTTTTCACTTTAGTGTCACTAAAACATCACCTTTAGTGGCGAGTGTAATATGCTCCTTTCAACACATAAGCTTTATACGTTCCTTTCAACGCATAAGTCAACTTCTTATCACCATGCAGTCTGTACACCACATGGTGGTCTTGACTCTTTATGTGCACCTAAAAGTTAACATCATCTCAAGTAGAACAACTAATGGTTTGAAAATCATTTCATAGCATTGAAATCGTAATCATCAAATCAAGCTTTAACATTCATTACTACAAAAACAACATTACTTGACGCCTGCATTTTTTATATACAAAAACTGTTAAGTAAAATAAAGTAAAATAATAAAACGTCAAGAACAACAAAAGACTAATGGTTTGTAGCTTGTATCAACCAATGAGCTTTTTATTTTGATTGGATTTTTTTGAAACAGAGAGATTAGTTTGTTTTGTGTGATTAATAGTCATCATATAACTTGTCTCCATAGAAATCTTCAGTTATTATTTGATATAATTATGATCAATTAAACGAAGTGAAAGTGGAAACAATATTCATAGCTCGAATAGTGAATTTTAGTCAATTTCTGTTTGCTGATTTATGACCTTCTTCATTCTACTTTTTTTTTCTCATTTAGTTTCAATTTTCTGTTTGAATTGAATGTTTGCTGATCTAGACCCTTTTTATTCAAATCATCAGTTATTCTTTTCATTACTTGGCCATTGTTCTGCTTATTTTGATCAAAGTTGAGTTTTATGAATTGTTTAAGGTTACATCACACATTTAGTGCAAACACATTTGGGGTGCTGTATCACTTTGAATTGTTGTAGTTTACTTTTGATTTAGCATAGAGAAACTTGTTTTGGATTATGTTAAGGCAATCTACTTATATTCTTTCTATGTAATGACCATTGGGCACTTCTAGCTATTAACGCATACGATGAGTATTGACTCATTTCGAACAACATCAAGAGTAGACATTAGATACGTAACTGACACGTAAGTAAGCTTTTTTAATATATGATGTTTACCGTCTAAAAGTTCACTCCATGGCTAAAGTGTAGTTGTTTCTTGCAAATAGGGCTATTACTATCTTTCGCTCTCAGAAAAATATTCAATCAAATTGAAAACAGTCAATATGGAAAACAGTGAAGGTAAAGTGTAAACATATTTATTCGTCAATGAAAAGTATACGGTATATGAGCTATTTGTACCATTAAATATGTATTTTGGTAATTTATGTATTTACAGTGTCCTTTGCAAGTTTGAGTACTTGAATGTGGATACTATGTGATGAGATACATGAGAGATATAATCACTAATGAGAGCATAGTAGTCACATATTCAGTATGTTGTGTTTAAATGATTATTTGAATTATTTTCTACAAT
This sequence comes from Cucumis variabilis, assembly GCA_037974545.1. Taxonomy (NCBI): domain Eukaryota; kingdom Viridiplantae; phylum Streptophyta; class Magnoliopsida; order Cucurbitales; family Cucurbitaceae; genus Cucumis; species Cucumis variabilis. Next base: position 6,280 of record JBBPDI010082336.1, read on the forward strand.
TCAAGTAATCAAAGTATTAACTTTAATATTTTGGTTTTCATATCAGATTGATACAAGGAGTTCATATAGTTAATTCAAGTTGGATGAAGTGTGCATGGAGCTTGCTGATTTTTTAGGTGGTCACATGTGATTTTATGGTGAATTATATATATTTTGGGTTAGATAGACAAGTTTTGTTGATACTGGATATAGGTGTGATATTTTGTTGATATACTTGGATATAGTTAGGTGAATTAGTTTAGTTGATATTTTGTTGCTACTTCTATATTTAGGCTACAATAGATGGAAAGTTTAGGCTATTGTTAGAAAAGTTAGGGTAACTACATATATGCATATGGTTCATCGATATATGTTAAAATATTATTAGTTCTTTGATGGAAAAAGTTTAGTTCATTCAATTGTTCAATTAATGTGTACTTTAGCATATTTGTACGTGTATTCTCTTGCTTTACTTATATAAGTTTGGCTTCAAAACAGGTGCACAAAAAATTATGAAGATATTTTAAAATATATAATTTAAAAAAAACACTTGACATGTAAAACGTGTCAAGAGTAACACACATTCTTGACATGTAAAAAATGTCAAGAAATCTAATATACTTGACGTTTATAAACTGACAAGTATAATTCTACTTGATGCTTAAAATCTGTCAAACAAAACCACTCTTCTTCTTGATACTGGATTAATTGATGCGAAAAAAGCGTCAAGTAATCTTATATACTTGACGCTTAAAAACAGTCAAGTATACATTCCTTATTCTTGAAACTGGATTACTTGACACATTTAAAAGCATCAAGTAAAGCCAGTTTTGTAGTAGTGATTATAAATCATGCTTGAACACATATAAACTTTTCATAGAAATCTCTTTTTGAAACACTTTCTCATTTGAAAGTATCTTTCAAAATGGTAAAGGAAAATCACAAGAAAGATTTTAACATAAAAACATTTAAGAAAGTTACTCACAAACTTTACAAAAAAGCTTCTTTTCTCCTTCTCGCGAGCCTCAAAATACACCAGCAACACTTCAACAATGTTCTTTTCTTCCTCCAAATCAAATGACTAAGGTCCTCTATTTATAGAACTCTTATACCATCTTAGTCATGCATAAACTCTTCTTAGATTTCTAGCTCCTGTTGTTTAGTCGTGTGCATGTAAACTTAAGATGTGTCTTAATCATGCTTAACTTAAATTCCACACGTGGCCCACTAACTATACTTGTGAAATTTCTCCGAACTTACTTCTTCTTGTAAAACTTCATTCTGTGATGAACCTTACTCGTCCAACCTTTCTCACGAATAACCTTATTGCGTGGTCACACTTGAACTCCAAGAACTCCTCCTTGCTGATTTCTTAACTCACAACCTTTAATTTCCTATTTTCCTTGCAAAATCCTTCTCTGTGAAATACTTGATTCTTCTCGCAAAGACCACACAAACTGCCAAAACTCAAACACTTAGTCAAAATTTCACTTTTTAACTTAAATTTCTAATACAGGTCTTACAACAACGAATTTGGGGAACGAAGCTGTTCAATCTGATGGTGGATCTGTCAAACAAAGCTAACAACAACAGATGATCTACATGGTAACTACAACGAAAGACGACAACGAACGAATTTGCATTTCTTAAAGATTGAAGTTTCTTTCTCCACTATAATATTAAGTTTGATTCTCTCATATACACACATGCGAACTTGGTTTATTTTGGTTTATAAACTTTATCTTTTTTAAATACAAAGCCAAAAACTAAAAGCAAAAGTAGATAGATAATGAGAGAAACAGAGTGCAAACTGGCTAGCAAGAAAAATACCAGGAACAAAATCCAACTGTACCATCAAATGCTACATAACAAAAATGAAGCAACATGTACCTCTCCACTAGTAATCTGATAAAAACAAAATGCACATTCTACAAAAAAAAACATAATTAAAAAATGAATTCATGAGCAATTGGTCAAAATTACACTATATGAAAGCCTTTCATCAAATATATTGATGACAAAACCTTTGAACAAAGATATATGATAAGAGAGAACAAAGACATCTTCAAGAAGACAATGATATTAACATAAATCTTGTAATTGAATGCTCATCGAATTCAATGTAGACCCTAATGTTAATCATACCATTAGGTCACAAATGGAAACACAGGGCAACAACTCTAGTTTGTGATAGCACATTAAAAGGCGTACCACAAATTTTGATATCAGTGGAATTGTATTAGTCACAGGAGTACCAGAGAGATAACGATAGTAGATTCATTCATCTGGATGCAAGAGAAAGAGGCTAACAATAACAGTTGTAACAGTAGCTTTAACTTCTCTCCTATGACATGTGTAACTCAAGAAAATTTTCAGCAATAAGAGAATTTTAACTGTAACGACCCAACCTTCCTACTAAGTTGGAGTCATTACCATTTAAGTAATATAGATTTTTTTTAAAATGAAGGAAATACTAAAAATTTAGTTAAACATTTTAAGTAATTAGCTAAAATAATAGTAAAATATATACAAAGAGAAAATGAAATAATTAATTTAATAATCAAATAGCTAATTAAAATACTAGTTTGGGCCCTTAAAATAGAGAGAAATACTTAAAATAATTAAACCTAAGTTTTGAAATAAACCTTTGAAAATATAATTACTGAAATATAAATGCGAAAAAAAACTAGAAGTGTTCCCTATGGCGAACCACGGCCACTTCTTGTCATTCACCAGCTTGTCTTTACCTCTACCCTTACCTGTAAAAATAAAACATGTAAAAGAATGAGTATGATTTTTATACTCAATAAGGGACCCACTCTTAGTCTCGCTATGTGTTCGTTAACGTTCCGTTAGAGTCCTGTAAGAATGTACCTCTTACTATTGTGCTTTCGAACACACGCTATCCAGAGGTCCCCTAAGGACACATCTGGGCTCTCGGTGACCCCAAAGGAAACACCCTAAAGGAGAGTCAGGCTATAAGTGATCCTGTCGAATCACCCATAAAGCTGGCCACACATACATAAATGGTGGTGATCCCGCAGGACACCCATATGGTACGACTCTAACAGTAAATTTAACATAACATCATGGCCTAAATAAATATATCATATCATAAAGATCATAACTCAATCAACATAACTCCATCATATCATGTTCAATCATAGCATGCCTCAAATACAATGTATCACGATCACAACGTGTAACGATCCAACTTTTCTAACTAAGTCGAAGTCATTAATTTCAACAAATGACCTTGATTTACACAAAAATATTAAATTCGTTTGAAAACATACTCTCAAAGAAAACAAATTCAAGTTCGGGCCCTATTTCAAATAACCAAAAATTTCAAAGTAAAGTTTACAGGAACATCGGTTCATGAATTCAGTTAAATCACAAAATTTCCAAACAGTCTCACATGCTAAAAGAAACTGGAAAACAAAACAATAAGTGGAAGCAATTTAAAACATCTCCTATGGCAAATCACGCCTCCTTCGTATCCCTCGCCGGTCTGCCTCCCTTGTTACCTTGAACTGAAAAAGTTAAACATAAAAAGGGTGAGTATAAACATACTTAGGAAGAGACCCACTACTGGTCTCGCTAGGGAAAAAATAAACTATTAACTTCCTAATGGGTACCCTGCACATTTTCAGTCTTGTGATCCCGTAGGATACACATAATTAGTCTAAGGCCTTGAAGGATGCATAAATCAGTCTAGTGTTTTGCAGAAACACATATCAGTCAAATGATCCGATAGAATGCACAAAAGGTGGTGATCCCGTAGGACACCTGCAAGAAAAACTACCCAATAGGAAACTAACAAAATTTCCCCTCATTCCATTCTAAACATTTTACAGTTATTCACAGTACAGTCAAATTTCTTCAATACAAAATTCCTCCACTTAACATACCAACAGTCACCTTATTCTACTTTAATTGTAAGTCAGTTAGTAACACATCAACACCTCAGTCAAACAAGTCAAAATAAACATAAACATAACATCCCCACAGTTCACAAGAACACAACCATACCTTGGTATATTTTACATCCAGTTTAAACAACAAACCACCAGTTTAAATCCACACTCTATAGGAAATATCTACGAGTTTCAGTCACTTCAACATCCATATGTATATATATATATCCAATCAATCAAAATGTGCACTCAACACCAAGTCTACATCAATCCATGTCTATATATATATATATTTTTCCAGTCAAACACAACATACATTAAACCTCAAATCTACTTCGATATACATATGTGTCGTATCTGACATCCATCCTCAGTTTTAAAGATAACATACAGTCAACATATTTATCTTTATAGGGGAGTCCAACAAAAAGTCTCCTACCTTAACGTTTGGTCAGCTCCTTGACCGTGCTAGAATTCACGAAAACCAACCTAAACAATAAGATACAACTCAATAATTTCCCCAACACAACAACCACTTAATTTAACCCAATATGAATATTCACAACTTACCCAACCGTTAACGAATCAAATTCCAACCAAAACCAATTCTTGATGTGAATCCAATGAAAATCAAGCACTACCTTCAACCTATGATTGAACAACGGTCAACAATTAGACCAACCATATTACTCGAATTTTTTTAGAAAACAATTTCAACTTAACTTCACTTTTTAACAATAAGATTTCAACTATTCACAGTAAGGATAGAGGTAACGATTGAAGAAACTCACGCACGATTGGGAGAAAATCCGTGCGACAGTGAGGATACATGTGTGCTGTCTCATGCTCGGCCGACGAACTGACGCGGCAACTGGGCATCACGATGGGAGATCAGCACAGATGGAGGAATGATAACCAGACTTCACGAACGAAGATCGACGCTGATCTGAGCAGTTACGTTGGCACACAGAGGATGGACAACTACTGGTCGCGATGGAGCAGAGACGTTCGATGAAGAGAATCGAGCAAACTGATGGGTTACACGAGATGGAAACACAAATTGGTACGATAGCAGAATCGCGACGGTGCTGTGCGAAATAGACGTGCGAAATCGAGCGACAACATGGGCTTCACGACGACGGTGTGCTAGGGCATGAGAGAGGGGAAAGCAGAAGAAGAAGAGACGGGGGAGGGGGGTTGCACGTCCATTTCGCACTCTTTCCCAACAAATCCTAATTACAAAAATACCCCACAAGCTTAAAATCTTTAAATAACGATAACTTGATATAAATAAAAATAAGATAAAAATATATTTTACCTTAAAATTTTGGGGTGTTACACAACGTTTCAGTCATACATGTCTCTCATAACTACATTAATCTGTGATACAGAATATACATGCACTTTAATGTGGGGATCCGATAAGAAAATCCCTTACTACTGAGTAATACAGTGATACATAATTATACATTCAAGATAAAGTCTAATAGGAAAATCTCTTACCTGGAGATTTGTTAAAAGTAACTATTCATTTGTTAAAAGTCAACTCCTTCCAAGAGTCAATCCTAAACATGAACAAAATTAAAATCAATGATTTTGTCAACTATCACTCTACTGCTTAACTAAGCAACCAAGCCTATCCAACTTTTACCCCAAGATTAAGGTCGAACCCAACACCACTTTCAATGAAAAGTTTTTGGTCTCAATTCCTTCAATTTCACTTAAACCTTCGAGCAACAATAAACCAACTTATTCCCAATACAATTTCATCTAAGATAAATATATATATATATATATATATTAATTGGGTGTACGAAACCCATACAACTCACCTAAATGGCTCAAAAGGTTGCAAGAGGCTAAACTTGAAGATGGCTCAGCTCGGGTGCGGCTCGATAAAGTATCCTCGACTGGGACATGCAGCTCACCTAAAAAGTGGCTCTGATGACTCGGGCACGACTCGATGGAGGGGACGCACATGTGTGGCTCGAAACAAGGGAGACCGACTCGGCTTGCATCCTTAACCGTCAAGCGTGATGATGATCGACGACACTGTACGAGTGGAGGTTACAGCCAATGATGGTTTTGACGGAAGAAAGGGTCACGATCGACGACGATTCCGACGAAGAAGGGGCGGCCGGTTTCAAGTGACTATGAAGATAATCAAAGACACTCGGCTTGACAACTAACGAGTAGATCTCGGTTAAATGAGTGACAGCCTGCTGTGGGTTGCGTCTTCGACGATGTTAGGGCGATGGTGGTGTCCTAACGCACAAAGGGGGCAACGGCTAGGGATAGGGTAGAATGGTAAAGGAGAATGAGTGTGGTGGAGAAGATGAGGCACGTAAAATGAGAGAGGCTTATTTAATATATACAGAAATAATAATAATATATTATTATTATTATTATTATTTGATTTCCCCAAATAACTCATCTTTTCCTTTTCCTTTTCCTATTTCAATAAAATTTTCTCTTTCTTCATTACTAACCCATTCCATCACCATTAAATTTTCTTTTTTCCCAAAAATATAATATCTTTTCCTCAATAATTATATTATCCCATAATATAATTATTCTCATTCCTCTATAACTTTATTTATACACATATAACCAATTATTTCTCATAATACTTCCAACTTACAAATTTAATTCACCAACCAATCAATTCAAAAATCAAAACTTTAACAATAAAATTCTAAATTTCAAAATTGACCACATAACATTCCAAAAACACTTAACTTCCACAATTCAAACAGTTTCACACACAACACCCAAAATCCAACATAACAAAAATTAAAGTTAACTTAATAGTTTTGGGGTGTTACATTAACATACTTCCTCGGCCTTAAAAATAATGGAATATTTTACCAATTCTAGTGACTACAATAAACCATCTATACTTTGAAGTTCGTCGCTCTATAAATAGCAAGTTAATAGAAAATAGGAAAGCTTAAAGTTAAACACTTCATCGGTTAACTTTGGGAACTAAAAATAAAATAGGGAGGTACTTCCTGTGAGCAGTCCAACAAAGTTAAAATATATCTTTCTTTCAATAAACCATTAATTTTACTGGAAAGATTAATAAAATCCAATATAATCATAACTCCATGAAAAGGAAGGAAAAATTAATAGTATCAAGTATTTCACTACCTATAATGCATAGACAACTAAGATTAGGAAAACAAAATAATAGCATTTATTTCTTTGATAGGTTACTCATTTATAAGCATTGTAAAACTTTGCTCTTTGTGAAAAATTTCTTCTTGAAGAAATAGTTTGAGCATACTTTAATTTAAAGCATTTAGGTCTAATGTGACCTTCAACACCACAATTATGACATGTGGGTACAAAACTAGATTTAACATGATTAGACACACCATTAGACATATTAAGCTTAGGTACAATAGGAGATGCTTTAACAAATGTAGTTTTAGAACTTGAAGGAGTAGATGAT
>JBBPDI010082343.1:0-13629 GCA_037974545.1 Cucumis variabilis
CTAAATCTCAACTTTTTCAAAACCAATCCTATTTTTCATTTTCTACCCCATTTTTAGCCTATTTTTGGCAATTTCCTAAGAAAATTGGGGGGGGGGGTGCGTGGGGAAGAAGAAATAAAGGAAAATAGAAATTTTCCTTTTTCCTTTTTTTTTTATAAAACCTAATAATAATAATAATTAAAATTATAATTATATACATCCTAAAGAGAAATAATTTTTAAGATATTTCTTGACGATTTTAAAATGTTAAGAAAAAACTATAAATTTCTTGACGTTTTTAAAAACGTCAACAATTTTTTAGAATGATCTTGACGTTCTACAAAACATAAAGAATTTATTATAACTTTCTTGACGTTTTAAAAAACGTCAAGGTTTTTTAGAATTATCTTGACATTTTAAAAACGTCAAGAATTATTTATAAATTTCTTGACATTTTTAAAACGTCGAGGAAAACTATATATTATTGACGTTTAAAAAACATCAAGAATGTCGAATTCATAAACATTCTTGACGTTTTAAGAACGTCAAAAAATTAATAGATATTTCTTGGTGTTTAAAAAAAGTCAAGAAAAAATATATCTTACTTGACGTTTATTAAATGTCAAGAAAGTTGAAAATTGGTCTTTCATATAAATTCTTTAGGGTTTTTTATTTGAAATCACATCTTTCTTGGCAGTTTTTTTCAAAACTTTCAAGAAATGAAAACTGCAACCGTCAAGAAAGCCTGTTTTTGTAGTAGTGAATAGCTATAAAATAATATTTGAATATGCCATCATCATTTACTTCTTGTGCTGTATATCTACCTATCAAAAGTTAATAAAAAAATAACCATAAGTCAATAAACGGATGATAAACTGTATAATTATGATTTAATGACACTGTAATTATAATGTAAAACCTACATGAATTATTTTCGATCAACGCATCAGAGAATGCAGGTAACAAAGCATATGATGACTGTGGAGACCCATGCACTGAGTTCAGTGCCAGCTCACAGGCTCTCCAAACTTTATCATAACTAACATCAACCCCATGTTTCTTTAAGGAATCTTTGTTGCTAAAAATTGAACCTTCTTTCATGTAGAAGTTTACAACATAGGAATCCAAATCTACTAAGTCAACGACATTAGATGTGCAATTGGAAGTTCTTGATGAGGAACCAAAAATAGAAAAATTTGATGAACAAGATGAGAACATGACCAACAACAACAGAAACAAGATCATAAGAGGAATCATAAATAGGGACAACAACCACAACACATTTTTGTCTTCAACAATAGTAATGACATTATGATTGCTGCAACCATCAAGATACAATGTAATTCAAGAAATTAAATATTCAGAAAAGAAAAAAAGATTACATTGAATTAGATAAACAAGTTGGTTGAAAGATGTGTTCAATTAGACACGCACTTCACCCTAATGACCAAATGGACGTTATGATAAGGGTTGTTTTCATCCCATCTACCCTTAAACAATACTCTTAAAAGTTTAGGGTTCATGACAAGAAATAAGTTCAATCGACAAGATGAAGACATATTGACAATTTTTTAAAAATTCAAAATTAAAAAATAAAATAAGATCTAATATGAAAACTAGTTTTAATTTCCTAATTATTAAGAGTTGAGATTCAACCAATTAAGGTTATTTTGAAATAAAATCAAGGGTTGAGATTCGACTAATAAATATTAATAATTTGGTTGTTTTGAAATTAGTAAAATTGAATAAAATTGTTAAAATCATCGACGAATTGATTAAGTCTCTAAATATTAAGAAGTGATTATGATAAGAGTTGCTATATTTCTAACACGTTGAAAATAATTACAGACTCATAAATGTATAACATAGATTAATTACAATTGAGTGATAAAATAATTATAGTTCAGGAGTGTGGACATTTTGGTATTTTATAAAATACCATGCACATGCCATAAGTGTCATTTGCTAAAAATCAAAAGAAAAAATAGTTTTGCCATTTTTCAAAATGACCCCTAGAAATCTTGCTATATCCCTTATTATTCCATATAAAAACGATAAATTTAGGTATATACCATGCTAGACTACTTTTAATCTCTCTATCTATATATATAGCAATAGTGAATCTTTTTGAAAAATTGCACCAAGTAGCACAAATTACAAAAGAAAACAATATTTGTAAAAATGACAATTTTTTACTATTCATATGGTAACTTTTAAAAAATGTCAAGTTTGCACTTGAATTTCCTTCCTCTCATGCTATCAATGATAGCTTCAATCACTGATATCATGCTAGCAGTGATGACTTTTATCAATGACATCATGTCTAATGTGTCAATATGTTTTTCATGAATTTATCACTGATAACTTGAACTCTAAATTTCTAAATGATATAAATGTTGATAGTATAATTTGAAATCAATAATTTATCTCAACAAAAGTTGCAACTATATGAGTTTCATTTATACTATTAGTGATAGAAGCTATCATATGGATAATATGTTATTAGTGATTCAAAGCTATAACCGATAGTATGCTAATCTGGTCTCTTTTCTTTGTCCATTTATGCTACAAACAAACAACCACAATATCACTTTATCATTTGTAATGCCCCAAAACTATTAAGTTAATTTTAATTTTTGTTATGTTGGATTTTGGTGTTATGTGTGAAATTGTTTGAATTGTGGAAGTTAAGTATTTTGGAATGCTATGTGGTTAAATTTGAAATTTGGTATTCTATTGTTAAAGTTTTGATTTTTAGATTGATTGTTGATGAATTAAATTTGTGAATTGGAAGTATTATGAGTAATAGTTGGTTATATGTGTTTAAATATAGTTACAGAGAAATAAGAATAATTATATTATAGGATGATATAATTATTACGAGAAAAATATTATATTTTGGGAAAAGAGAAAGTTTAATGGTGATGGAATGAGTTAGTAATGAGGAAAGAGAAAATTTATTGGAAATAAGAAGAGAAAAAGGAAAAATAGATGAGTTATTTGGGAAAATCAAATAACAACAATAATAATAACAATTATTATTATTATAGTATCATTATTATTTTTGTATATATTAAATAAGCCTCTCTCGTTTTGCATGCCTCATCTTCTCCACCACATTCTTCTCCCTCACAAACCCTGGCCGCCTCCCCCTTACGCCATCTTCGATCTTCGCCTGCGACTTAAGTCACCATCCTCCATCGTGTGCAGCTACTGTCGGTCGAAGCTCGGACCGTCTCGCCAAGTCATTTGGTTCGTGCATTCCCATCCACGGCGTGCCACACCTTCGTTCGCACGGCACCCTCCATCCCTCGCTGACGACGTTTTCGTCAGCTTCTATCTCTGCTGAGCAAGCCCATGCCTCTGTGAGTCGAGAAGGGCTTCACCGAGCTGGGTTCCATAATGACTTTTTAATTTGACAAATTCGGTAAGAAACACCCAAAATGGTGGTTGAACCTGAGTATTTTAATCTTTTACTCTTTTTTTGTACTATAGATGCAATTATGTTATCCTTGTGCTATATACGCTACTATTTTAGGCTTTTTTTTTCTTTGCCATTTATGCTAACTAACCCATCTTTTCAAAAAAAATATAGCAAATCTTCCACTGCAATCTTCTATAATACCCAAACACCCCTCAACCCACTATCTAATTTTGTGTGCCAATTTTTGTTAAGTATAGATTCTAATTCTCTCCTAGTTATCTTGTTTTGAAATTAAAGTAAAGGATGCAATCTCTTGTTTCTTTTCTCCAATTATCTAATCTATATATAATATTTAATTTTCTTATTTTATACCTTCTCCTACTTATCATGAGTTGAAGAAAAAGAAAAAAAATACACTACAATCTTCCTCAACGCAATTTTATCAAAAAAATAAACAAAAGGCTAGCTTCATTCTTTCAAGAACAAAAGAAGTCAACTTCTGCTTGAAGTTGCTATTTTTACTCAAGAACAAAAGACACATGCTTTTGAACTAATTGAATGCAACATCCCAATTGCTTTACTCTCAAAGTTGCTATTTCTATCCAAGCTAAATTGAAAGCTCTAGAATCCAAATGAGGATTCATGTGTGATTATAACGCACCACTATAGATATTTGACACTTGACAGAGAATTTTTATCAAAATGGGTTAGACACTCCACGACCATTTATCCTAGGAGGGTAGGTGGGTTTCTCTTCCTATCATCTCTCTCATAATTTTCGCAATTTCTTTTTGTGCAAGTATAAGTGTGGACTAGCTACTTCAATGTTCAAGATTTTAATCATGCTATTTTAAAAAATAATATTAAATCAATTTTCTATTTTAGAAAATAATATTAAATGTGGATGTAATTTATTGGAGATAGGGTATTAATAAAAATTGCAAATTATTAATTAGTTATTAATTTAAGAGAAAATTATATAAATAAAAGAAAAAGAACGTATTTACATCCTATAACAAAAAAAAAGATGGATGCTTTGGATTTGGATTAAAATTTTATTTATTCATTTTGGACTTGAATTAAAATTTTATTATAGATAGTTGGCAAGTTCTTCAATTTTTAAAAATATCCTTGAGTTAATGATTTTGTTATTTTAAAAAATAATATTAAATCAATTTTCTATATTTTCAAATGCAACTTTATCATTTGCATTTCCTCTTGTTAGCTCTATAAAAATAGGCTCATATAAAGTGGCGGTTGGAAAAATGTCTTATACTGAAAAGGGAATTTTAAAAAAATGTTTAAAACCAATTTCTATGGATAAAATGTTAAACGTAAAATGTTCAATTAAAAATTAAAATATATATTAGCAATTATTTGAAGATGCAAACATATTTAACATTTCTAACCATCAATACAATTATACAATATTTATATGAGGAGTCTAATAAAAAAAAATTCCGTAAATAAAGATAAATATAGAATCTCATCAGATAATTTTAGGAAAACATTCGAAATAAAATGCAAGCAATAAGTTATTTCAATCAACGTGAAGTTAGTAAATTATACCAAACAAATACCATAGAAGTTAGTAAATTATACAAAATAAAAGAACAACATATGCACACAAATATAAGCCAACCTGATTTATCTTCTATTTCACGTTAACAAATACACAGTATACAAAAATTATTGGGTGAAATGCACTTTTAGGTTAATGTCTATTTATTTCTTCAAGTTTTCAAATGAACATTTTGATCTCGAAGATTTGAAGAATAGTTCTAAAGGATAATTGAAGTTATGTAGACCATTAATTGACTAACGAAAAAATGATGTGATAGTTAAATATCATTATTCATTTAGCTAATTTTGCAAAAACTAATACAAAAATTGTGGTTATACAAAAACTATTAGACAAAAACTATGGCTCGGTCCATAGTTATTCTCTTCAATATACTCCCCCTACTACTATTGGTTCAAAAGTTGTTGTGGTTATTCGATCCGCTTGAGGAGGTTGTTACTCAAGGAGTCAAGGTTTGGGAGAGTTCCCTAGTGGGCCAAATTGTTGATGCAAAAATGTCCTACGTTGTTATTCAACGCCTTATTAAGAATTTGGGACAAAATTGAAATGCCAAATAGTTGTTATTTAACACCTTATTAAGAAAATTTCGGGCAAAATTGAAATGCCAACTATTTCTATTCTTGAGAACGATCTCATATGCTTCCTATTTAGATGTTGAAAATCTGTCGATTCAAACATTATCCCGTGGATCGTGGCATCTTGGTGGCAAACTTATGCTCCTCTGTAAATGGACTCCAGGTATTTTTCTAGAATCTTTTATTTTTGATTCTTTTCCTATCTGGACTAAATTAGGTAAAATTCCTATGGAGTTGTGGATAGAATCGAGTTTGGTTGTTGTTGCTAGTGCTATTGGTAAGCCTCTGTCTTTGATTTGACCATGAAAGAAAGATGTAGACTGTTGTATGCTCATGTGTGTGTTGAATTAGATGAAAATTCCAATATGCCTACTGAGATTATGGTTAGTTCAAGAAATGTAAACTTTGTTATGCCTCTAATTTATGAGTGGAAGCCCCGTAGATGTAGTTATTGTCATGCGTTTGGGCATTTTGTTGGAAAATGTCCTATGACGATAGAGGAAAAGGTGCAAAAGAAGGAGATTGTAAGCAAGGTTGTTATCAAGAAAGAAGATGATATGGCTATTGTGGCTTTTAGGGATGTTGTGTTGGAGTCTTTTAAGCAGTTGGAGAAAGGTAAATAAGGAGTTCTTCAAATATGCCTATTACTCAAGTGGATAGGGAGGTGAGTAAAAGAGATGAATTTACTCTTGGGACTCGTTAAAAGAGGGGGTTGGTTTCTGTAAGAGATCATGGTATAAACTTAGAGGTGATTATGCCTAACTCTTTTGGTAGTTTGTTAGAGTTGGGCGAGTGTAACAAAATTGCCTTATCTTTTATAGATGAATCCCCTCCTCCCTTATAGGTGGATGATAGTGCTATTGTTCTGAGAGGTTTGAATCTAGATGGTGGTCCTACGAGAGTGCATGCTTTTGATTAGTTAGTGGACGTGGAATGTACGGGGTTTAAATAACCCCGTAAAGTGTAGAGCGGTGTTTGATTTTTTGGGTTTGTTTTTTGTGGGTTTCTGTTTTCTGCTGGAGACTAGAGTCAGGATAAAAATTTTGGGTCAGTTTCTAGAAGGTTTGGTGATTTTAGTAGTAGTAGGGTTGGCCCTATTTGGGTGATCTGGAAGTGAAGTTGCTTTGCCTTTTCTTCTCATGTGGTGGATGAGCAGTTTGTTTCTGGTTCGTTCATTGATATGCTCTCTGGTGAGTGTGTGGATGTGTTTTGTGTTTATGATCCTAATAGTAATGTTGAGAGACGTATGATTTGGCTTTGTTTATTAAGATTTCTTCTAGCTTATCGGGATCGAGTGTTGTCATGGGTGACTTTAGTTGAGCCTTTGATGCACTCTGAAGTTTATGGTGCATGGTTCTTCTATTCTTGGTGACATGGAGGAGTTCGATATTGCTATTCATGAGACTGATTTAGTTGAGCCTTTGATTTGGGATAACTAGTTCACTTGGATTGGTAAGGTTCATGGGTCTGGTTTGTTGCGCTGTCTTGATCATATTCTTGTTAATAATGACTGGCTAGCTGCTTGACCAAGATTGAGGGTTAGTGTTTTGCCTTGAGGTATTTCTGATAATTCCCCTATTTTATTCTATCCTACCTTTCAACAGAGATGGAGGGTGGTATCGTTTCGTTTCTTTAACCATCAAGTTGAGGATTCTTCTTTTAACGATGTTGTCTCTTCGGTTTGGGTTTGTCATTAGGGTGTTTCTCCAATTGTGAGTTTCGTGAAAAATTTACATAACCTCAAGCATGCCCTTCGTAGACACTTTGGTTGACATATTCAGCGCCTTAGCAAGAAGGTTCATATTGCTAAAGAGACCATGGATTGGGCTCAGCGAGATATTGAGCGTAATCCTATGTTTGATGCTTTGAGTGTTGGGTTTTATGTCCTAAAACTCGTACATATAGTAAATATAATTCATTGACTGTTATTTATTAATAAAATTTTATTATTATTATTTCAATAAGTGTTATTGATTATATTATTAGCTTTGTCTTAGTAACCAAAATCTAATAAACTGACATCCTAAGCTGTTTGATGAGTCTTGAACAGTATGTAAAGACATACAAGGATCAATGTTCAAGATTAACTTAAAGGGTCTATAGTATAGAGATAAGACATCTGTTTTATCCTGGTAACACTATGGATACGACTCACTTTGTATTTGATATAAACATAATGATCAAGCGTGTTCGTGTAGATGACATGCAAGTGAGGGTATCATATGCAATGATTTGCATAAGATCAGACCATGAAATAGTAACTACTAGATGTAACTCCATTAACTAGTTGAGTTTCTATTTCATTAGGATGATCTAGGTAACTTAGCATTAATCCTCAGTGCATTATGAACTCTGTCTGCGAGGAATTGTCCTTTAACTTGTACGTGTGAGAGTGGCCAGATTGTCAACTCAATATACTTATCACTTTGAGAATAAGATCGAGTGAGGAGCTGAGAACATAATCACACAAGATAAAATTCATTCCTTCCCGACTTTAGGGTAAGTAAATGAGTATTTCCTTAAATGGTATCTCTGAGACTTGAATAAAGGGTCCTACCCACTCTATTGCATGAGAGGGGTTTTTGTTTATTGGTTGGATCATAAGCAAGTTGTTCATTAGAGGAGCACTGGTATTTAAGGACTAGAAGTAATTTAGAGGTAAAATGGGAATTTGACCCAGTTGGTGTTACGAACACTCGTGAAGAACTAATTTATTGTTATTGATCTATATCCATGGACACAAAAATATATCTATAGTGAGAAGAGTTTAGTTGTGAGTCTTTAGTGGAGTGTACACACAGTTAACGAAAATTAATTAATGTGGTTATTGTGTTTAGCCAATTAATCTCATATCGTTATAGCTTTTGTTCTATAGTTCCATTAAGTTTCCTTCCTAGCTCGTAACGGGTAATGTGATTTACTTATATTGATTGTAATTTAAAATGTTCAAGTTTACTTTGGGAATTAGTATAATGTATGATGATACATTATAATATAAAGTTTATATTTTAATTAAACTTTATTATATAAACTTAATTTTGTATATGATTCAAAATTAATTTATGAGAGAGAAAATATTTGAATGAGTTCAAATATTAATTTAATGTGAATTGAATTCATATTAAAACTATAGGTTAAAATTTAATGCGTATCAAACTATAGGTTATGAAAGAAATTTATTTTTCAATATGATCGAAAGTTGAATTAAATTAAATATAAGATATTTAATTTAGTAATTAATTAATTGAAGAATTAATTAAAATTTTAGTTTAATTTTATTTAATTAAATTAAAACTATAGGATATGTGAGAGATATTTATTAAATATGATTTAGATGAAATATTAATTAAATATTGTTTAATTAATTATTAAGTAAATTAATTAATTAATTAGTTAATTTAATATTTTTTAAATTAATAGGATCCCATGATTCTCTCCAACTTCCTTAATAAGACCGACTTATAAATATGCAGAATCAAACAAGTTTTTTTAATTTGAGCCTTTGCCTCTCTTTGAATTCTGTAAGAGATTCTCTCAATAGTTTTTTTCTCATTCCAATTGGTTCCTACAAACCAATATCATCTCAGAGAATAGGGAGGTCTTCGAGTGGTAGTGTCCTAAGTTTGGTGTTTGGCAGATTCAAAGTTGTGATGACGTAAGTCTTTTTTCTCTATAATTCTTTCTATAATTTATAGGAAGCATGCATAGCCTTTAGGTTTTAGAAATTTGTTTCTGTAAATATTTTTCCAATGCACCGGTATTTTTTAGTTCTCAATTAATTTGAGTTTCAAATGGTTTTATAAAATCTTCCACTACCAAGGGCTTTTATCCTTTCATTGAATCATCAAGTAGACCTTGCCACTGAGGCCTTTTGGATGGCTGTTAGATTGGAGGAAGCATGTCTTCGTCAGAAGTCAACGATTTAGTGGTTGAAGCTTGGTGATCAAAATTCTGCCTTCTTCCATCGTTCTGTTCGTTCTCGTATGAGTCACAATTCTTTGCTTGTTGTGGTTGATTCAGATGACTCTCAGTTGACTTCTCACGATGGTGTGGTCTAGTTGGCAGTTAATTATTTTCATAACAATTTGGGATCCCATGATATTTGTTATTGGGAGCTATCTCCCTTGATTGATGGCATTGTTTAGTTTAGATGGTCTGAGGAATGTTGTCAGATGTTACAGGCTTCTATTGGACATGAGAAGGTTATGAGAGTTATTTTTAATGGATAAAGGTAAGGCTCCTGGTCCTCATGGGTTTTCTGTTTGTTTCTTCAAAGGTGTCTGGACTGTGGTTACAGAGGATTCCTGTGATGTTGTTTTGCATTTCTTTGAGACTTGCTATTTACCTCATAAAGATAATGCTAGTGCTATTACTCTCATTCCTAAGCGTTGTGGGGCTGAGCGTATGGAGAATTTCCTGCCTAGTTCTTGTTGTAATGTGATATACAAATGCATTTCTAAGATTTTTACTGATAGGTTCCATGTGTGGCTTTCTTCTTTTATCAATGGTGATCAGTTTGCCTTTATTCATCGGAGGAGTATTATTGATAACATTTTTCTTTGTCAGGAGCTGATTGGGAGTTATCATATTAACTCTGGTAAGCCTCGATGTACTATGAAAGTTGATCTTAAAAAACCTTATGACTTTATTACATGAGACTTTCTTTTTGGCTTGTTGATTGATATTGGCACTCCCTTGAGGTTTGTGAGCTGGCTTAGGGCCTGTGTTACCTTCTTGATATTCTCCATTATGATTAATGGCTCTTTAGAGGGGTTTTTTCATGGTAGGAAAGGCTTGTGATAGAGTGACGCTTGATCTCCTTTCCTTTTTGTTATGGTGATGAAGGTTCTTTCTCGTAGGGGTGTAATCGAGTTGGGTTGGGAGATATTCTCAACCCAACCCATATTTTTAGGTTATATGGGATGGCAATCCAAAAAATCCAAATTTAGTTTTCAACCTAACACGTAAAATATGGGTTGGGTTGTCGGGTTTTGTTGTTTTTTTTCTTTTTTTGTTTGTACTTTTTAACGAAAATAGAGGTGGACGACGCGATTGTAAGGTAAAAAACCAAAGAGGTAGAGACCGAAGAGGGAGAAGACTGAAGAGGGAGAAGACGGGTTGTCAAAAATGAATGTGGATGGTAAGATTATAAGGGAGAGAAGATCAAAGACTGAGGTGAGATAGAAAAGAAGAATCGAACACAGTGAAAAAGGGTGAGCGCCGCGAGGGGATGAAGATTGAAGAGGGAGGAAGACCTAACTTTTAGATTTTTTTATTAAATAATATATATATAATCTTAATTGAGGTTGAATTGGGTTGAATCGAATTTTTCAATCCTTCAACCTTTCAGCCCTTCAACCCGATACCCAACCCAACCCAATCCACATTTTAACCTAACTCAACCCAACCCTTATAATATGGGTTGAGTAGTCCGAGTTATTCAGTTTCAATCCATATTCTTACACCCCTACTTTCTTGTATATTGAATCAACCTTCCCAGAGTTTCCAGTTTCATTAGCCTTGTAAGAAGGTTAGTTTAACCCATTTGGCCTTTGCTGACAACCATATAATTTTTTGTGTTGCTGATGATTCTTCTTTGAGTTTTTTTAATGAGATTCTTCAAAAGTTTAATGAGCTTTCGAGTTTGTTTGCAAACCTTGGGAAAAGCTCTATGTTTGTTGCGAGAGTTAATAGTGAAGTTGCTTCTTATCTGGCTGCCAGTTTGGGTTTCGTTCTTGGGCATCTCCCTGTTCGTTATCTTGGGCTTCCTTTACTTTCTGGTAGGATATGACTTAATGATTGTGCTCCTCTTATTCAACTTATTACTAGTTGGATTCATTCTTGGATTGCTAGAGTTTTATCATTTGCTGGTAGATTCTAGCGTTTGTTCTTTGCTTTGCATTCTTTAGGTTTACTAGTCTATTGTGTTTGTGTTTCCTGTGAGTGTGCATTATGAGGTTGATAAAATCTTGAGGACTTATCTGTAGAGGGGTAAGGAGGAAGGTAGAGGGGGTGTTGAGGTGGCATGGGTGAAGATGTGTCTTCCTTTTGAGGCGGGTGAGCTTTCTATCCATGATGGGCCCTCTTGGAATATTGTGAGTACTATAAAGATTCTTTAGTTACTGCTAGCGAGTTTGAATTCTCTTTGGGTGGCTTGGGTGGAGGCTTACATTCTTAAGGAGAGGTCGTTATAGGCAGTTGATTGTGAGGTAGGTCGGTGTTGGTATCTTTAGGCTACCTTGTATAAGTGGAATAAACTAAAAGGACATGTTTGAATGTAGGTGGGGGGTGGAAGGCGGTGTAGAGTGTGGCTTGATCAGTGGTTGCAATGTGGTTCTATCCTTAAGGAGGTCAGGGAGAGGGTGCTTTATGATGAGGTATGTCGGTTAGAGGCTAGACTTTCTGAATTTGTTTGGTCTGGATGGGGAGTGAAGGTGGTCGAGAGTGCCTGTAGAGTTGATTGTTTATGGGATTGGGTTCAAGCTGTTTTTCTGTGTCTTAGTATTGTGGATAAGTGGGTCTGGGTTCTTGATCGTCAGAGTGGTTATTCGGTCTCAAGTATGTAGGATACTATTCATCCTCGTAGTGTTTAGGTTTGTTGGACTGGTTTATTATGGGGTGGGGAGAATGTTCCCAAGCATTCCTTTTGTGCTTGGTTGGCCGTTAAAAATAAGTTGGGTACTAGAGATAGGTTGCATGGGTGAGATAGTTCGGTTTCGCTGTCGTGCATTTCTTGTGAGGGGGGTTTCAAGTCTAGTGATCATTTACTCTTTTTGTGTCCTTTCGGGTGTGATATTTAATCTCGAATTCTTCAGGTCATGGTTTCTCTCATAGGATTGGGTGTTGGAGAGTTGAGTTGTCTTGGATTTGTTGTCAGGTTATTGGAAAAGGGTGTGAGGAGGAAGTTGTGGCGTATTCTCTAGTGTGCTACGATCTACTTTATCTGGAACGAGCGTAATCATCGTCTCCATGGTTGTCAGACTCATGATCCCATTGTCCTGTTTATGCTTATTCAGACTTGTATTTGTACTCGTGCTGTTTCTTGGTGTGAGAATGCTCAAGATCTTATTTAGCTTGTTTTCTTTTCCTTTTTTTGTCTACTTGTCCCCAAGCTCGGGATCGTTTTCTTTGTGTTGTTTTTTCCCTATTTTGTGGGATTGTTTTAGGTTTGTTGTTTTTTGTTCTTTTTTTGTGATTATGTTCTTTCTTTTGGTGCTTTTTGTTTCTCCTTGTTTTGTGTGCCGTTTTTTACTCGTTCTGGTGAGTTGACCTCAAGTTGTGTGATCCTCGTTGTTGTTGTCTAATGACTGTGCATGGTTGAGGTCAGCCATCGTCTCATGCACACGATGCTTCACGCTTTCAGATGCTTCACTCCTACGATCGGTTACCCTACTATAGGTATATTTTTGTATCTTTTCTTTTTTCATATTGTCACCTCATGTCTGATTATTTATTTCAGGTAATTTCTAACTTCTTGTATACAAAAGCTTCTATTCACTTTAGGATAAATTGGCCATTGTTGGAGTAAGATTGAATAAAAAATTATTATAGCATTTTTTTCTTATATGTTGGCAGTGTTTCAACAAACAATTATGAATTTAGAAAGAATTGAAAATGAAAAAAGAAAAAAAGTTCGATTGTGTGAGATTGAAAATAAAGTAGCAATATTTTGTTTTTTTAAAATGTAAGTCATAAAGATTTGTGGTAAAACACATAACTTTCTAAATTCAACCCAAAACTTAAGACTTGTTCTTTGTTCTTGTTGTTGTTATTCTTCCTATGTTTTTTGAATGAGTTTTCAATAATTTCTGTGGAGGTAGGGTTGCAAGGAAGAAAATAGAGCTAAACGATGCTAAGAGAGAGATGGAAGATAGTGATACTGAGCTTGAAGAAGGAGAAGCTTGGTCCTCCTTGAACAATGAAGCTTTAGATTCATATATCGACCCTAATATTGCTCTCTCCTACATCGTAAGCCTTTTGTGCATGTTGTTTTTATTTGCAACTTCTAGATTCTTGATTTGACCTTGTTAACAAAATTAGATCCAGACTATGGTGCTTTAAAGATGAAT
>JBBPDI010082365.1:0-13624 GCA_037974545.1 Cucumis variabilis
TATTGGAACCTGAAGGGAAGAAGCAATTTTCAGTGCAGTGTCAATGGAAAGATGATCCAAACCCATTTTCGATTGCTCTCAATTCGCTTATTTCTCCGGGAAAATTTGTTTGTGGAGATTGAAACCGGTGAAGCCCTGGAACGATGAATTTCAAGAAAAGAAGACAATCGAAGAGGGAAAGCCACCGATTGGATTGAATCCCTAACCGAGCTTGCTTCCGAACGGAGTATGCTGAAGTTGAGAGCTGGAAGCAAAGCCTTTGACGATGGCGACACACGTGGCGAGTTCTCGTACGCATCAAATTTCACAAGTAATTTGTTATTGGGAAATTGCTTTTTAACAGTTAAAAAGAACAAAGAGCAAATTCCAAAAACACATAATTTGATCCTCTCACCATTATACTCTTCAACTTCCAAGAGAAACTTATTCAAATTTTTAAATCAAACCATAAGTTTAGAGTGTGTCTGCTATTGGAATCAACATGCTTGATCAAAAAATCGAGTCAATCTACCAAACCAAAATCGATCGATTGAAAAATGAGAGAGATGAGTTTCAAATAGAAAATTTTCAAAAAGTATTTTTGAGTGTTAAATTGATCTGATCCAACATTACTAATCGATTCACCATTACTCGATGTTAGAGTTAGTTTGACACTTTACTAAACCGACTATGGTCGGTTCAGGATTTGTTCCGAACGATCGATGATCACCTCTAGTTTGGTATGTCAAAATCTTTTTTTGTCTAAAATAAAATCACTTTATTTTTTTAAAATTACTTAAAAAAACAATTACATATTTGTATAAATTGCACATGTTATTAGGGATGGGCATAATGAACTGAAAAACCGAACTGACCGACCAAATCGAAGTCGATTGGTCGAAAAACGAGAGGTCAATCAAGGTCGATTTCGAAAAATTTCAAATCGAGAATTTTCAAAAAATATTTCTAAGTGTTAAACCGATCCAACAAAAACCAACCGATTGACCATTGATCGTCGATGTCGAAGTCGATTTGAACATTTACTAAACCGACTATGGTCAGTTCGAGATTGGTTTTGTCAAAAAAAAAAAAAACTAACTCCAACCGACCGATGATCCTCTACCTATTATATACATTTCGGGTTCAATTTTCGTAATTTGTGGCTCCAATTTTTCAATTATTATAATTATCAAATACTCTGATTTTATCTAAAATAACTTATTTTTTTAAATTAAACAGTTAAAAATGTATATAAAAAAAATTCTAATTTTCCAAAAAAATACGATGACTTCATCTAAAATTATATAAATGGCAAAATTGCAACACTAACACATAAATTTAGTCAAAATTCTGAGGTAAGTGTTTTAAAGTGTTCCATAGCTCATAATTTGACATATCAGGTAAGAAGGACCAACATAACATTTCCTAATGTTAACAAACAACCTTCCTCACAAGTAGAGGATAACCATAACACAAACAAAAATCTTCGTGTTTAGTTGTTCTTTTTACTATTAGTTTTTGCAAGCGAATTTGTTTTGGTCAAAGATTTGACATTTTAATTTCTTCAACTTTTTTTCAAAACCAAAAAAAAAAAATATATGTGAAGAAAAACATTTTTAGAATTAAAAAGTTTGAAAACTAAACTAACAAACCAAGTTTAAACAACATGAATCTACTCGACTATAATTAATATATATTTATAATATTATACTGAGAACGAAACCAATCAATTTTGAATCATACATGAACCTAAAAGTTTAAAATAATGAATGAAGATGAATTTAATTAGCAATAACTAAAGATAAAAAAAAATCCACAACACCACTGTATACAACACAAAGTATATAAAAATCCTACTTCAATATCAACAACACAAATACATCCCCTACAAAACAAGCTAGAACAATAAATCATTTAAAAATTTAAAACTTAAATTTTTAGGTAACAAACCCAATTAGAAATCGACGAAACCACAAAACAAAACATTTACAAGTAAAATCCTGAAAAGCAGTAACACACGAGCGGAGCGGTGACAAAGGCCTAAAAGGAGGAGGGCGTGAAGGAAGGGTGCTACTCGAAGGGTGCTACTTGCGAATCCGCGCATGGAGAGAGATAATAGATATCCAAATGAGCAACACCATAACAACGGAGGCGAAAAGGGAGGTCGCCAAAGCGCCGCCGACGTGGCGGCAGAATTTATCGAAGGCGTAGCACACTTTATCCCATCGAACTTGTCTGTTCCCTTTTAACCCTATGTATGCGACTCCACCTGCAGCTCCAGTGGCCGAGGCTACCACACCCAAGATGAACTATATATATATATATATAACACAATGTTCAAATAATTTGATTAATTAGAAGTATGCAATGTTTTGAATGTATGTAATTGGGGTTAATTAAGGGTGGAATATAGTAGAGATCAGTACCGTATCCCAAATGGCGTAATGAAGCAAGGACTTTGTATGGCAATTGGGTTTAGCGATGACAAAAACAGAGGAGAGGCCAGTGACGAGACTGTAAAATGCTGCCACTGATAATGCAGCTACGAAATATCTGTAAAATTTAATTCCACACCCTTTAATTTCACATTTATATTTTTCTTTTTCAAAGATGCATTTTGAAAAAAACTAAATGAACTTTACAAATCAAATAATTGTTTCAAAAAAATGAATTCTTTAGACGAAGGTTTTCTTTTTCTTTCAAAAATAGAAAAAAAAATAACAAACTATTTAACCTTCCTAGAAAAATTATTAAAGACTAATTTTATTATACTTATTTTTGTAAATATTTGGTTGAATATTCTATTTTTGACAATTTTATGTAAAAAAACAAAATTAAAAATTTTCAATTTCAAGATCCACTGAAAAATATTTTAATTAGTCAAAATACAATGTATATTGACAAAATAGTTAAAATCAAATTTTCAAAACTCAAATATTGTGTTCATCTCTAAGACTAAATGTTACTTTAGGCTTTCGATTTAAAAAAATAGAGAAAAAATCAATTTACATCGTCATGAACAATTGGGGATTATGTCAATTTAGACTCAAACTAATAATTGTATCAATTTAAACCATGAACTTCTATAAATATGTTAATTAAAACCTTGAGTTTACATGACTGCATTAATTTAAATAGTTTATTATTTTTTATTTTGATACAATTATAAAAGTTGAAGATTTAAATTGATATAACTATCCGTTTGAGATTTAAAATTCATGATTTAAATTGACACAATTATCAATAAAAATGAATGCTAACCCACTTAGTTCATATGTAAACCGATGTTTGTCCAAAAAAATATATATTTAAATAGAATAAAATTAACAAAATTTACCACTCTGTCAAATCTTGCTATATCTCAATTTGTTTAATTATATGTCCTTAATTAAGGATTTAAGAGTTAAAATTGATATCTTCGTCATTATGTTTGTTAAAACGAAAAATTATTGTAAATAACAAACTAGTAAAAATATTTATAAAATATAGTAAAATTTTATATTTTATTGATAGATACGAATAAATTTTTCTATAAAATTTTGTTTTATTTTGTAAATATTTTGATTTACTTTGCTATATTTAAAAATAAAAAAAAATAAATAAGTAAATAACAAGATGTTTAAATTTTATTGAATGGGTCTAAATCCATTTAATAAGAAGTCTCTATATTTTGTGATTTGTTATATGGAGATATTCTTCTATTTTGAAATGTTGAATTTTATTTCTGGCATTTTAAATTAGTTACTATTGTTATTTTTTTCAAATACATATTAACCTATGAAAATAAGTTATAAAGGATGGAGACGTACGTTGAAATTTAAATACATAAATAAATATTTAAATACGTAGTTTGACTAAACTATATGAAATTAATATAAGAATCCACAACTTTATAAAATATGAACTAAACGTTGAACAAACCTTGCATGTATAATAATGGCGAAACTATAAACAAATAAATGAAAAATTAAGATGGCTTCTTCAAATTATCTAAAAAGAAATTATTATGCATGGCAATAATATTTTATTTATTGGCTTTAGTTTTTAATTTTTAAAAATGAAAAAAAAAAACAAAGAAAGAAAGAGATTTATGATTCTGGAGTTGATTTTTGGACTATTTTGGTCACCAATCCTCTCCGGGGTCTTTCTTTATATTATTTTGGTGTGCAAATTGCAAATATTATTTTGCATGTGAATTTAATTATGCTTATTTTGAAAAAAGGACCAAATGCTTACCAATAAAATTTCACGACTTAAATTGTTACTTTCTTAAAAGTTTAGTAACAAAAATTAAAAAATGTTTTGGTTAAATTATAAGAAAACACACTTGAAGTTTGTCACTCGTTTAACAAATGCTTCTATATTTTTAAAAATTGCATCATTACATTTGAACAAATAAACCTTTTATAAACATTTTGAAATAAACTTTTTTTTAGATTTTAGACGAAATTGAGATATGGTGTCTACGATGTTGTAGAATTTTTATTTGAATTAACTACATAATTTTAAGTTATGATTTTTGTTTGAATTTTTACTTTATAGTTTCAAAAGGTCTATAAAAGATATCGGATAATATTGTAAGTTTTGAAAATATAGTGATATTTTTCTGACTAAAAGTAAAATCCATGAATATTAATATAAATTAGTTAAATAAGAAAAAAATGAAGAATAATAATAACTCACCTGAAAGCAGGGGAATCGTCGTACTTGGCTTGGACGGGGAAGCCCCGCGGGACATCCCGGAGCTTATTGACGACGGTTTGTTTACTGGTGACCATGACCACCACACTGGACACTGCCGCCGCGAAAACAACAAATCTCAGCACGACTCCGACTACAAACAAGTTGATCACTCCATCAGGAGCAGCGGTAGAAGGCGGGGGCGGCGCCTCTTTAGCAGACTCGGGCTCGGCTGAGGCCATTATTAAATTAATTAGTTTGAAAAGGAAATTAGATGGGTGTAATTAGGAAGGAGAGGGAAACTCGGGAGTGTGTTATATATAGTTAATTAGGAATTAAGAAATGGATTAATATAATTTTTAATTTGGTTGGAGTTTCCTGCACGTAAACCGCAATGTGAATGTTGATGATTTATGTTCTTTTGAAGTCGAAATTTGTGTATGAAAACAAGGAAATTTCTGATATTCTTTTTTTTCTTAAATTAATTAAATATGTGTTATTGGTCAGATTTGTTTGGATTTTATTGATTTATTTATTGTTCATACAGAGGAATAAAAATAAAAATAAAAAGAGATTTTGTGCCTCGTTGGAGGGATATTTTTGCATTAAAGAGTTAGTTCATACCCAACAGAAATTGAGAGGAGGGTTATTATTTTTTTTAAAAATAATTAATTCATAAATTAGTCCGCAGAATAAATAACTCACATACTTCGTATACGTATACATATGAACTCAACTAAACTTAACTCAATCGTAATTAACACAATCTTCTATCAAAGATAAGAATCGATTTTCTCGAAAAATATTTATAAATTTCTCTATACTTTTTATTAAAAAGATTTTATTATTTTAGTACACTTCAAATACATATTTCTTCCCACTAAGACAAATGTCAATACTAGAATTAATTAGATTAAAAGTGTCTTTTGCAGGCAATTTCGACTATAAATCCATCATAAAATTAAACGTTGTTTAATATTTTATTTAGATGAAATTTTAGGAGAGTGATTGGGTAGAGTTTGTATTGAGTTTGGCATCAAATATAGAAAGAAGATGACCTGCCTAATTAACAAAAAGAAAATGTTGGTCATCAGGTTCTTTAGTTATTAGGATAGAAATTAGTTTGGTATAGGAGAACAATCTTATCCCATTTTGTGATAGTGTATATCAGTTTATATTATGTTAGTTTGTCACAAATAAGTTAAAAGGATCTTCTTTTTCACACCCTTGTAATCTCATTGTTATATAAAAGATCATACATCACAAAATAAAAGATTAAAAATATATTCTAAAGTTAACACAAAAATATGTTACAGAAGTAAACAAGTTTTCTCGTAAAATTAATCTGTGTGCTTAAGTTTGACCTAAACAATTGTGAATATCATAAAAAAGAAAAGCAAAAGTTAAAAATTGAATTACATTTGTATAAGCACAACACATTAACGATGACTAAATGTGTATTGTTGAATAAAATTTTTTTGAAATCAATCACAAATTGTCACATCATTTATTAAATTAACAATGAAAAGTGCAAATAATTAAATTTAAAACTAATTAAAAAATTAATATGTATCCCAAATTCAAGTTGAAAACATATATTGGCCAATTCTAATAATGACATGTGTTTTCATCATAACTGTTGGCTAAGTTCAATTGTGTAAAAAAAAAAAGCTTAATTGAGCCAAATGCTAAATATTATCCAAATCCATGGGTCTGGTCCATTGACCAACTAGGCTCAAGTTCATAAAGCCTACAAATGAACTATATAAATAGAAGAGTTCTCCTCGTTTGTAAGGGTTGAAAATTTTTTACTCCAGGTCTAGAGAGAATTCTTCCAAGACTCCAACTTTAAAAACATGCTCCGCTTCCTCCAAATCAAGTGTAAGCATTTGCTTCCTCTAAATAAGCATAAACATTCACTTTCTCTGAATCAAGCGTAAGCATCAAATCGAGAGAGAATCAAATAATCAAATTCTAGAGATCGAACCACATCGTATCACAACATCAATGAGTTCAACTCTAGGAATCAAATTTCTTCAAAAATCTCATGCAAATATGTATGCATAGATATTTTACAACATTAAATTTTGAAAGAGAATTGGGATTGGAGTCTATATATTTTGATATGAATACTATTTCTTAGTGGCTCACTCTTATATATATCAGGACAACCCAGCAACACTTGTACGAAAGTCAATACTAATCTTGTTAAAGGAAATAGTTTTGTTGTTCATGTGTCAAGAGCTTTAAAGACTTTTTTTTTGTTACTAGGTGTGAGTATTGTTCCGTCGAAGTCAATTTTTTTTAGAAAATCACTATGAAGAAGTACGAGCATATTGTTGTTTAATTAGTCTTGATAAATCGATTTAAGTCGGTTTAAATTTTCATTATCTTCAATAATTGACTGTCTTCTTCGATTTGATTAATTTGTTTTTCAGTCTATCATACTCACTGTTACCCATCAATTAATTTGCTTACCTTACCAACTAATAAAATTTTCACATGCGTTAGAGTTTAAAACTGCAGAATTAAATTTTGAAAACAAGAAATTAAGAAGTAACTAAATTTAGAGAAAAAAAAAATTCGGTTTACATTTTTATTTGGTTCAAACGTCATATGACTGTTAATTTGGAGCGTTTGCAGTTTCCAACATATATATAAAGCAAGTTGTATTATTTGTATTAATTATATTAAAATTTTGGACTTAGTTATTTACTATAATCAAATAAACTATACTTATAATACTTAAATGATATATCTTAGCTAGAGAAGACAATATAATTTTTAAAAGTATATTGACCACATTTTCCCAACTCAAAAATTAAAAAAAACTAAATATTTTATTAAAATGATAGTCAGTGAGATAATCATATTCTGAATTCTGATGGTTGTTGATTGATTTTTTTTAAAAAAATTATTATTATTTTTTGAACAAACAGAAAAACTAAAAGAAAAGAAAAGAAAAAGGGAAAGTGAAACATTTTTAAAAATAATTCATATTAAAATCAAAGGATGGTTTTGGAAGTAATAATGCTTTGAAAAATTGTGATCACACACTCAAAATTTGAAAAGGATATTTGATTTATACACTCATTAGATGAAAGTTATTTTTATGTAATGATAGTTTGAAGAAAGTTATTTTTATTTTTATGAGAGTTAATTAGTCAAAATCTGGTCACCTACGGCAACTGCCATTCGATTACGTGTTTTTTTTCTTCTTCTTTTATTTGTTATTTTTAAAATCCAGATTATGTAAAGGTTATTTATTTAGCATTCAATTATTAGGTTGGTTTGCAATTGATTTTTTTTCTTCTTTTAATTATAAAGTTAATACTATACAATCAAGTTATTGTATAATATTGCCACTAACTATGAAGTTTTGTTTTTTTATATACCACTAACTTTCAAGTTTATACGAAAACATTATAATATATGATT
Organism: Cucumis variabilis; assembly: GCA_037974545.1. Lineage (NCBI taxonomy): Eukaryota > Viridiplantae > Streptophyta > Magnoliopsida > Cucurbitales > Cucurbitaceae > Cucumis > Cucumis variabilis. The sequence goes on from JBBPDI010082365.1 coordinate 8,098, forward strand.
TTTTAAAAAAAAAATAGAACAGAATGTGAAAACATTTACATAGTAATGAGTAATTTGGAAGAAAAGAAAAAAAAGTCAATAAGCTCATAACATAAAAATATCTTGCGATTAATCGATCACACTGTTGGAAAAAGACATGCGCAGTGGAAAAAAAATCGAAAGATTAACCTAATTGCACCTATTTAACATGCAACCCTAAACTAAAAGAATTAGTGTTAAAATTTTTTTTGTAGCTATTCGAAATCCTCAATATCTCTACACGTAGTCAAACCGGGATAACCACTAGAATTGACCTGCTAATCTTCGGACTAAGAACCGGGTTGTGGGACCCAATTTGGTGAAAAAAGTAAGGGAGATGTATGGAAATTGGAAGGTATAAGTTTGGTTGAGATTTATGGAGAGTAATTATTTTGTAATTTCTAAAATTACTTCAAAAGGGCAAAAGTTTTTAACTAAAAAGAAAACAACCCTATTTATAACCTAATTACATGCAAAATTACATGTAATTAATTATCCAAATCCCAACCCCTAATAATCCACTGACAATAAGTGGAACTCGATGGGCTAGGTGTCTACCTCTCATATAGCCACATATCCTACTAAGTGTTAGTGGGATTATCCAACAAAATGTTGGATTTTTCCACTAACTTAGTCCAAGGATAAATGATACCACATGATAGAAAGCATATAAATGCAACAAAAAACGAATCAATTAATCTTGAAATTGTAAGTCCATATACTCTCCACCTCGATCTGATCGAAGTATCTTTATTGTTTTTCCTAATTCATTTTCGACTTCAGCCTTATATTCTTTGAACTTTTCAAGAAAATCAGACTTATGATGTATTAGGTAAATATGACCATACCTTGAATAATCATCAATGAAACTGATGAAATATTCATACCCACCTCGAGCTTTGACATTCATAGGTCCACAGAGGTCCGAATGTACGAGCCTTAAAGGTCCTTTGGCTCTTAGACTTTTTCCAGTAAAAGATCTCTTAGTCATTTTTCCTTCAAGACAAGATTCACAAGCAGGTAAAGAGTTATCTACTAACTGACTTAGAAGCTCACTTTTAACCAATCTCCCAATCCTATTGAGATTTATATGACCAAGTCTTAAGTGCCATAAATAAGCATTAGAAGAAACTTTTAGTCTTTTATTATGAGTTTCAATTGTTCTGAATATTTCAGTATTTAAGACAAAATTTGCTCTGGTTGGTCTTAACTTATATAAGTTGTCTTCAAGTAAGGAAGAACAAACTAGAATACCTTTATAGAAAACGAACGCTTCATTAATTTCAAAAGATATTCTATACATTTGTTCCAAAATACAAGAGATAGATATTAAATTTCTTCTCATTTGAGGTACATATAAGACATTCTTAAGTATGACATATCTATCTTTAAAAAACAACTTTAAATCTCCCACTGCTTTAGCTGAGACCATATCTCCTATTCCAACCTTGAGAGTGATCTCGCTTTCTGAAAGGTTTTTCCAAGAACTATTTTTCTGAAATGAAAAGCAAATATGGTTAGTTGTAGAAACACGTTTAGTTGAATATGAAAATTCGACCTGGAAAATAGTTCTTGGAAAAAGCTTTCAGAAGGCGAGATCACTCTAAAGGTTGGAACATGAGAGATGGTCTCAGCTGAAGAGTGGGAGATTTAAAGTTATATTTTAAAGATACATATGTCATACTTAAGAATGTCTTGTATGTACCTCAAATGAGAAGAAATTTAATATCTATCTCTTGTATTTTGGAATAAATGTATAGAATATCTTTTGAAATTAATGAAGCGTTCGTTTTCTATAAAGGTATTCTAGTTTGTTCTGCCTTACTTGAAGACAACTTATATAAGTTAAGACCAACCGGAGCAAATTTTATCTTAAATACTGAAATATTCAAAACAGCTGAAACTCAGAATAAAAGACAAAAAGTTTCTTCTAATGCCCATTGATGACACTTAAGACTTGGTCACATAAATCTCAATAAGATTGGGAGATTGGTTAAAAGTGGGCTTCTAAGTCAGTTAAAAGATAACTCTTTACCTGCTTGTGAATCTTGTCTTGAAGGAAAAATGACTAAGAGATCTTTTACTGGAAAATGTCTAAGAGCCAAACGACCTTTAGAGCTCGTACATTTGGACCTCTATGGACCAATGAATATGAATGTCAAAGCTTCATTGATGATATGAATATTTCATCAGCTTCATTGATGATTATTCAAGGTATGGTCATATTTAATTAATACATTATAAGTTTGATACTCTTGAAAAGTTCAAAGAATATAAGGTTGAAGTCGAAAATGAATTAGGTAAAACAATAAAGATACTTCGATCAGATCGAGGTCTAGAGTATATGGACTTACGATTTCAAGATTATTTGATAGAAAATGGAATCCAGTCACAACTCTCTGCACCTAGTACGCCTCAATAGAACGGTGTATCAGAAAGAAGAAGCCGAAGCTTGTTAGACATGGTTCGCTCTATGATGGGCTTTTCTCAGTTGTTAGATTCTTTTTGGGGATATGCTTTAGAAACAACAGATTATATTTTGAATAACGTTCCCTCTAAAAGTGTTTCAGAAACACCTTATGAGCTTTGGAAAAGGCGTAAAGGAAGTTCACGTCATTTTAGAATTTGGATTTTAGAATTTGGGGTTGTCCAGCACACGTGTTAGTGCAAAATTCTAAGAAATTGGAACATCGTTCAAAATTATGCTTTTTCATAGGTTATCCAAAAGAATTAAGAGGTGGTTTGTTTTACGCTCCTCAAGAAAATAAAGTATTTGTATCAACAAATGCTACATTCCTAGAGGAAAATCACATTAGGGATCATCAACCATGCAGTAAACTTGTATTAAATGAAATTTTCAAAAGTGCTATAGATAAAACTAGTTCATCCACTAAAGTAGTTGATAAAACTAGGAAATCTAGTCAATCACATCCTTCTCAAGAGATAGAGAGCCTCGATGTAGTGGAAGGATTGTTCATCAGCCTGATCGCTATTTGAGTTTAACTGAAACTCAAGTCCTTATACCTAATGATGGCGTAGAGGATCCATTAACCGATAAACACGCAATGAATGATGTAAATCGTGACCAATGGATCAAAGTCATGGACCTCGAAATGGAGTCTATGTACTTCAATTCTATCTGGACTTTAGTAGACCAACCAAATAACGTAAAACCTATTTGTTGTAAACTTCAATTCTGTCTGGACTTTAGTAAATCAACCAAATGACGTAAAACCTATTGGTTGTAACTGGATCTACAAGAGAAAATGAGACCAAGTCAGTAAAGTACAAACTTTTAAGGCTCAACTTGTGGCAAAGGGTTATACCCAGAGAGAGGGTGCTGACTATGAAGAAACTTTCTCTCTCGTTGTCATACTAAAGTCAATAAGAATACTTTTATCCATCGCCACTTTTTATGATTATGAAATTTAGCAGATGGATATGAAGATAAATTTTTTAAATGGCAATCTTGAAGAGAGTATCTATATGATTCAACCAGAGGGGTTTATAGAACAAGATCAAGAAAAAAGGTTTATAAGCTTCAAAAATCCATTTATGGATTAAAACAAGCATCTAGATCCTAGAATATAAGATTTGGTACTGCGATCAAATCTTAGGGCTTTGAACAAAATATTGACGAGCTTTGTGTTTACAAAAAGGTTGTTAATTCCATTGTAGCATTCTTAGTCTTGTATGTAGATGATATTCTACTTATTGGAAATGACGTAGGATATCTTACTGATATCAAGAAATGTCTAGCTATACAATTTCCAATGAAAGATCTGGGAAATGCACAGTACATTCTCGAAATCCAAATTGTTTGAAACCATAAGAACAAAATACTAGTCATGTCTCAAGCATCTTATATAGACAAAATGTTGTCTAGATATAAAATGCAAAATTTCAAAAAGGGTCTGTTGCCGTACAGATATGGAATTTATTTATCAAAGGAACAATGTCCTATGATACCTCAAAAAGTTGAGGATATGAGAAATATTCCCTATGCTTCCGTTGTTGAAAGTTCAAGGTATGCAATGTTATGTACTAGACCTGACATTTGCTACTCAGTAGGGATGATCAGTAGGTATCAATCCAATCTTGGACGTGATCACTGGACAACCGTTAAGGACATTCTAAAATATCTTCGAAGAACAAAAGACTACATGCTCGTGTATGGTACAAAGGATTTGATCCTTGATGGATACACTGATTCTGATTTTCAAACTGATAAAGATGCTAGAAAGTCTAAATCAGGATCAGTATTCACTCAAAATGGGAGAACAGTAGTAGAAATGTCCATTTAACCCGTGGGGTCGGGGCCCCGCGAGAACCCGACCCGAATGGGATGGGGAATCCCCGAGTACTCGGGGAATGTGGAAGGAAGTGGGGAGGATTTTTTCTCCATTGGAAAACCGGGTCTAGGGATGGAAAATGTATTCCTCGTCCCCGTCCCCAACCTCGGCCCTGCCTCAATCCCCCACCCCCCCAAAGAAAATGTAATTATGTGTGTGTGTGTATATATATATATATATAATTTAATTAATTAATTAATAATAAATAAATAAATAATTTAAAATGTATTGTGTGTATGTTTTTACCCTAACTTTTTCTTCTTTGTCTTGCCATTGCTGAGTGTCGCACCGCCCTCTCCTCCGCTTAGTTTCCTTCTTTCTTTTTTTTCTCTCTTCCTTTTCTTTCTTCATTTCTATTTTATCTTCTTCTTTCTCTGATCTTTCCTTCTACTTCTAAGTTCTATTCTCCTTTTTCTTCTTTTCTCTATCTTCCTTTCTCTCTCTCAACGTGATTTTCTATGTTTAAAAATATTTTATAACTTTCGTAGTGGAACAAGAAGGCCAAAACCCAGAATCGTCTAATACAGCTTCTAATTCAATTTTGAAGGTTAGGCTTTTTGTGCTTTGAAGTCTGATTTTGTTCTTATTTATTACTTTTATGGACTTTATGTGTTCTTTTGTTTTTTATTTTAGGTTTTTCTTTTTCCTTTTGGCTTATTTGGGTGTTTGAGAACTTTAATGGGTTTGGGTTAGTTTATAACAATGTGTTGAACAAAAATCATGATTTGAGAAAAGTATTTGTTAACTAGAAGTTTAGAAGATTTAGATATCCTAAAAGTTTTGTTGAATTATAAATGATGACTATATAAAATTGAAGAACAATATAGATCAAAATCAAAATACATATATATGTAAGATCTAATGGTTTGAATAAAATTTCAAGTGTTTACCAACTCTTTATTATCACTTATTAAAAATATTTATTTAAAAAATGTGAAAGTTATTTTAAATAAGTTTTTGTAATTTCATGAAAACACATCTTGGCCTTTGAGATAAATACATAAATATAATAGACTTCATAAAAGTTTTACAAATTTACACAAAGTCTATTGGTACTATATATATATATATATATATATATATATATATAAAAGTATGATTGCCCTTACTACAAACATGTGGACTGCGACAAGCCAGAAGAAGGGATACATGACAAT
>JBBPDI010082374.1:0-13622 GCA_037974545.1 Cucumis variabilis
TTCGTTCAGCCTCTTCTATGGAGTCTGAGGTTTTGTCAAGAACCCACTTGGCTTTTCCTATTTGGCCTTGCATCACAAGCCAACGAGGTGACTCCGGAATCATTAAAACGACAGCAACCAAAAACATCGACAGAAAAATACCAATTCCAACCATGAATAACCAGTCCAGATGAATTGGAAGCTTAGATACAAGGAAGTTTGAGAGATATCCCAACATTATGCCAAAGTTTATAAACACCTACATACATACAAATTAAGATTATACACTCAAGTAAACAATAATTCAAATGCACAAAGATTGGTGCATTTGGAAATGCATTTAGGTATTTCAGTCTAATTAATAGAAACTAGTTTGATAAACAAACCTCTGGCAACGATGTGAAGAAGCCACGAGACGACGTTGGGGAGACCTCAGTAATGTATACGGGGCATACAACGAAAGCGTATCCTGTGCCGAGTCCGATGATGGATTTTCCGAGCATGAGGGAGACATAGTTGGTGGCGAAGCCCATAAGAAAAGCTCCAACAAAGAAGATGAAGCCTGCAAGAACCATGGTGTAACGGCGGCCAATATAGTCAGAGGTTCTACCTGCAATAGCGGCTCCGATGGCAATGTAGATATTGTTGACACCCGCAAGAATTTCCATCTTGAAATCAGAGAGTTTGAAGTGTTGTTGGATGAATATTAGTGCTTCACCTCCATTTATGCTTTGCTCTGTTAAAGAACAGAGTTACTAATTCTCTTTATTTTGAGACAAAATATGAAACCAAACCAATTTAATTCATTATTCACCGTAACCCAGTAGTATTGAAGTGGTGGAAGCAAAAATAGCACACATAAGAGCATATCTGTTTCTCTTCCGCTTTCCAGGCAGGGTAGATTCCGATGGAATTTGCCGATCAAACTCAGTCCGGTTGCCCATATTTTCCATGGCCATTGCATCAGCAGGGGATGTGGTCTCCTCTTCTATGGACAAATGGTGTGGCAGATACTATTTTAACCTTTTTTGAAAGATCAATTTTCACTTGTAATCAAAATTTTACCAAAACTTCGATCATTAGGAAAAATAAATAAATAAATAAATTTAAATAAGTATACAAATGTTTGGGCTATTGCAAAAAATAGCAAAATAATAATAATAATAACAACAACGGTTTACATTTTTTAAATTGTAAAATTAGCAAATTAAAAAGTCAATAATCTTTTGATAACCTTATTATTGATAGATGGATATCACTAATTTTGTCATATTTATAATATGCAAAAAAAAAGTGTCATGAACTGTTTTTTTTAAATGTTTTTATTAATTCCTAAATGTTTTCATTAATGCAATTTCCCATTATCTTTGATGATTTTTTCCTTGGTTTGTACAAATTGCAACATCTTGTTCTCAAGTTAATAAAGTGGAAGATTAGATTACTCTGGTTAACAATCTTTTATAATTTTAAATGTTAACTTGTTTATTATTTAGAAAAATTGTATCATATGAAAAAAAAAATTAAATCGTACATGGTTCTTTTTATTTTTTTCATATTGCGAATATGACAAATATGACAAGTAATTAGTGATATCAAATAATTAGTGATATCAGATAGTTATCAAATGGTTATCAAACAGCTGTTAGAGGTTATCGGCTTTTAAACTTATTACTTTTGCAATCTAGAAAATGTAGTGACATGGTTGCTATTATCATAATTGTTTTTGCTATTTTTGCTAGAACCCCCATTATTTATGTTATATTTACATCAATGACATTTTTCTAGTTTAGTTTTAAAATTTTTCAAGATAATAGAAATATCGATTTACTTCTCATATCAATATAAAAATTGTGGGAAGATGGATGGAAATATCGATTACTAACTTGTATCAAGTTAGACATGAACTTGAATAAGTGTTTTGTAATTTTGCCTCTCAGTTTATTTCTACTTATACATTAACTAATTTAGTCTAAAATATAAGCTAGAAAAGGTAATTTATCCTAAAAATTTATCAATTTCATAACGATGTTGAAACCATAAGTAAAAAAAATTAACCATATTTAGAGGAAGAAATAGTTATTAAAAGATAGAATTGCAACCATTTTTAAAGTTTAAGATTAAGAATGAATGCAATACTTCTCTAAGCTTAAATTTCTGTTAAGAATAAGCCTGTGAGGTTAATTAATTTTTTTTTTCTTTCTTTTTTCTAACATATCCTTGGACTATTTTTCTATTGATAGAAAGACAACTGTTGTTTATATGTTTCTAAAATCAATATGAGCAAATTAATTTAAATATGACTCTCGATTAAAAGGTTAGAGATTTTGATTCCCTTTACGAGTCAACGAAATTTTTTATTTTAAATAATTTTTCTTTGTGGATGCTTTCAGTATACATTTACCAGATAGAATGTTTTTATAGCTTGTATTATAGAATTTTTTTCATCTCCAAAAGGTAAAATAAGTAAATAAAAAGTTGGATATCTGCCATGCACTTTGTTTAACTAAAAAAAAGTGTTCATAAACCGTTTATGTAGAATTTAAAAGTTGTTTTCTCTTTAAAAATTCATCACAATTGTTTGGCTTTTAAAAGAGAGAATAAAAACTTATATACTTTTTCGTCTTCAATTAATATTGTTTTTAAGTGAAAAAGGTATAAATAGTTATTTATTTATTTGAAGATAGATATAGATAGATCTTTGGTTTGGTTAAAAGATATTGTTGCTTGACTTTGGTTCATGACTCAATCAAGTCTTCTACTAATTGATCTTTGTTTTATTACACTATAATTTCTAATTTGAAAATTGAAATTAAAAGTGGCAGTTGTTTGCTACGACTTTTCAATGTATCTTTTTCTTTCGAAGAAAACTTTTTTGTTGGGGAAACTATTGATAAAAATAGTTTTGGCGGATTAAAGGAAGTTGTCGAAGAGAAAAAGTAAACGAATACGTGTTGAACAAAATTATTCTAAAATTTTAAAACAAATCACATTAAAAAGAATTTCATGCAATAATAGTAAATACGATAAATCATCTTGTAATTGATGGGTGTAGATACGGTATTTTGTCTTTTTTATTATTTATTTTATTTTATTTTATTTTATCCTTATTTTTTATTTATTTACTTTGTTTTGTTTTGTTTTTATTTGATTTTAACGTTTTTCAAAATAATAATCAGAAAACAAAAAACGTAATCGATTCCTCTCCCTGGTTTCCTCCACTACTCCCCTCTATATCTCTCCACTTTCTCTCGCATGATTTTTTTTTCTCTTCCACTTTTTCCTTTCTTGGAACAAACCCTCTGTTTTCTCTCCACTCTAAAGAAAAAAAAAATCAACTTACCCTATAAAAAGATTTGTTAAAGGAAATTTTTGTTACGATAGCATAAAAAAATGTTATCGTAGACTTTTATAATGTTTTCGAATGCTTTGATAGTCTATGTTATTGAAAGTTTATGACTTTTTCATAGCGTTTTTACAATGCTATAAAAACCCTATAAAAAGTTTGTTGTGATAGCACATATTTGTTGCTAAGACTTTCAGTGTGAAAAGAAAACGCTATTAAAATATTTTTTATTGGAATGAAAAAGCGGTATTAAAATGTTTCAATAGCATTTTTAATGATATATTGAGACAACTCTATGAAAATGTTTTTGTAGCATTTTGTACATGTTATCGTAGTAAATGTTATTGAAAGTATATTTAACTTTTCATAACGTTTTTGTAGAGTTATTAATAGCACCAAAGAAATTTGATATATGATAGCTTTAATTCAATGTTATAGAAACATTCCATTACATTTAAAAAAGTACTATAAAATGTTTTTATAGCATAATCAAGATATCATATTCAGTATAGTTCAATAATCAGTATAGTTCAATAATCATTCCAAAACGTTCTTAAATAATAGCATGTAAAATTTATTCATAAACTTTATTTGGAAATCATTTTGTCACTCACAGATTGTAGCTTAAACCCTCGGCCTATAAACTTGCCTAATCTCCTTCTGACCTGAAATAATGGAAAATAATTATATTTGATTTTCTTTAATCATAACAATATCAAATTTTCATTTAAATCTCCCAAAATCACCAAAAATAGCCCAAAACCATCCATTGACATGGGCTAGCTTGCAAGGATGGGCGGTAGAGGCTGCCACGTGCGCGCATGGCTTTGGACAGGCCTTGCTGTGTGCTAACCTCACAAGGGGCTTGTCGCGTGCACCTGTGCCAGTGTCTCGTGTGCCCCCTTGCTCACATGGCTTGCCTCTCGCGTAGGTTATGCGTCCCATACAAGCCCAAACACACTAACCTCCTTCAATCTAAAATCCACACACATCTCACCTAACAACCCGTGATACTTGGCCAACCACCAACAATGTCGAACACACCATTTCTAAGCCAGAAACTTACTTTCACTTTAGCGGTTATCGTAGAATCCATAAGTAATATGAAAACATTTCATTTTACAAATTTTCTAAAAAATGCCGTTAACTTTCTCACCTCAAAACATGAGCCAAAAACTCCACAAATTGTGTTATGTAGTATCCTTGGAGTGAAGACTGCTCAGATTTCTTTTGAAAATGACCTTTCTTCCTTCTTTTAACTCAAACATAACATTCCTCTCTTCAATTTTTATTAGCAACCCCAACTTAGAAAATAGACTCAATTTATGATCTTTTGGGACTAATTTTAGCTAAAATGCACAAGTAAAATGGGAGAAATTCCAATATGAAGTGACCTATTTATACTGAGCCTTGCATGAAAAGTTCTTGACACCTTCTACTCGTTGAATTTTAACTTAAGCATGCATATGACACCTATAAAGCAATTCATTGACTCCACCTCTTCATCATCTCGCCTAACCAAAGCGCTAAATTGTCATACAACAAGCCAAATGCCTTGCTAACATCACTTGCCATAACCGCTAACCCCATCTCGCAAGCCCATGACTCCACGCCTAACCTCTCAACACCACACTAACCTCCAACCAAGCCTTCTCACCAAGCCTCAGCTGTTAGATTTATTTAAAATCTAATGTTATTATTAATGTGGCCCATGTGCATTATATGTCATTTTATCTCTTTGGGGCTTGTTATTTTATTAGGTTCATTAGGTAAGAAGATAATGTCCTAATTAAACACTATGATGGATGATATCTATAAATAGAACCTTAGCAATTGATCCTCTCACTGCCTCATTAAGTAATTCACTCTTTCCCATCAAGAAAATTATTTATGTTAAGGAATATCAAATGAGAGAAACACAATCCCTTAGAAGACCATTCATGGATCAAAGTATGTGATTCTCTAACTAAGTTTAATTTGTGAATATCATATAGTTCAAAGATCATGACATTTATTGTTTTATACAATGTTATGGTTTTATTGTGTAATATTCATGAAGTTAAAACTTACATAAATGCCCAAACTAACCTCTAAAGACTTTTCTTCTCACCTATTCCAAAACGCCTAGCACATTTAAAGGTTTTCCCTCATCCTTCTCGACCACACATAAACCATACTTTCTGCCTAGCTCACCATCGTCTCGCACCTCATTTGGCTACCCACCAAGCTCAAAATGCCTACTTCATGGACTTAGCCAAATTTCAACTTACTTTTCAACCTAACCTCCTTAACTCTTAAATCATTCCTTCTTAGCTTTCATTCTTTCTACCTACCATGACACACTTACAATGACACTTCACAAGCTTACTTTCACATCTTAACTTCACTCAAAACTATCCTCGTTGAAAACTTTAGTTTCTTAGGATTCGAGATTTACAAGAATACTTTAAAAAAGAAGGACAAAGAGGTACGAACAAAACCATCAACAAACGAATAGAAATTATTAAAGAGTGACCATAATTAGAATAATGAGGAAAGGAAAATAAATTTTCATAATAGAAAAATAATAATCAGAATATAGATTATCAAGGCTTGAACAATAATCAGAACATTGAGGACAGGAAAATAAATTTTCAGCAAAGAAGTAACAATGAAAATTTTCTGCAAAGAAGTAATAATGAAAATTTTTAGCAAAGAAAAAGGGAAAAGAAATACACACGATGAGGCCGAAAGGGAGAGAAAATAAATGATGAGTAATTCGATTTAAAAACCTTAAACAAAACAAAACCAAATGTAAAAGCAAATTAAACACAAAACAAAATCAAATTTAAAAACAAACACAAAACAAAAACAAATGTAAAAACAAACTGAAACCCTCAAATGTAAAAGCAAATAGAAGCAAGGCATGAGCAAATGAATCATGAAAAAATAATAGAGACACACGAAAAACAATCAAACAAAATTCGTAAATGGACCTCATCATCGGCATATAAATTTCAAGTGAAACCAAGAACCTCCATCCCTATCGTGCTAAAAAACTTTCAATGCACTCTGGATGTAGCATCTCACTACTACAGAAATTGGTTTACTTGACATTAATACAATGTCAAGTAAACATATACTTGACGTTTTTAAAAGCGTCAAGTAATCGACTGTCAAGTATAGTCACATTACTTGACACTAAAAAACCGTCAAGTATACATTTACTTGACACTATATTAACGTAAAGTAATCTGTTGCACTTGACGTTTATTACGTGTCAAGTAAGGTCGTATACATGACGCATTTTACACGTCAAGTAAGATTGTATACTTGAGACTATTTACATGTCAAGTAAGATCGTATACTTGACACTATTTATAAGTTAAGTAAGATAATATACTGGACACTATTTACCCGTCAAGTAAGATAGTGTACTTGAAACTATTTATCTATCAAGTAAAATTGTATATTTGGATTCAAGTAAGATAGTATACTTGACATGTATTTAACATCATGTATACCATATATTAATATATTTAATATACAAAATTTTTCATTTTATGTTTCTTGCATTATGAATATTTGTTTTAATAAAACATATCCATCAACAAAATAATCTCTTCAACCAGTAGTTAAACAACAAAAAAATGACATAATTTAGTATAATAAGTAAACCAACAATAATTTCATTAATCTCAACAATGTCATCAACAATTACATAACTCCAATCCAATATAGTCAACTAAAATTTCCTATATCTGGCCTATTCCAAAATCAACAATAATAATAGCTATCTTATATAATCAAAAACATGTGTGGTATACTATAACTAAAGTTTATCCTCTTATTATACTAATAAACAAAAGTTTCAAAAATACTCAATGCTCTTTGCATCAGTTGATAAGTAAGATAAAAATTGGGTTCCCCCTTAAAGAAAAAACAATAAAACAACCATGAGAAGTTTTGTACTGGCAAGTTTAGGGTTGTACTTACAAGTTATAACTACCACACGCATGTTCAAAATTCAAAATCTACTCTACTGTGAAGCTTTATTTTATCCTCTGCCTACCATATGGGTAAAGAATTATTCTCCCTAACTATGCTTGATTAACCATTGATGTCCTCAAAAGTAGAAACATGACATATCATGTATGGTCTTAAGTATCTCACGCTTGTGCAGGCCAAGTTCAAAAAAGAAAATCAATTATGTTTAATAAGGGAGAAACAAAATTTTACAAATATTTTGAAAATCAAATGAAATAAATGGAGTAAACACAAACTACCATCATAAATATCCAGAAGGGCCAAATGTCTACAAATAGACTAATGAGATTAAAAAATATCAGTCATGCTTGCATAACAGACTAAAAAATTGTAATGTTTCCTAAAGATGCCACACATCTCAAGTCCATTATAGTAAAACCTAATGTTTGTTAGTTTGTGGTATCAACAACGCGCGAGTAGTGTTGAACGTGCCATTGCACTTAGTCTGCGAACTATCATGGCCTTCCTCTATACTCATTCATTCATCATTCGATCAAATAAAGTTAAAAGATTTTGATCACAAAAACTCTTTCAATTAAAAAATAAAAATAAAAACAAACAAATAATTCTAAAAAGTCTAAAAATTATTTATACCAAACAAGGAATAATTAACTAAATAAAACGGAAGAGTTGACTCTTAAGAAAACAAATTACTAAAAGCATATCTTATCCAAATTTAAGGGTTTTTTTGTCTCTTAAATAAACCAATAAAACAATGAACTTCAAGAACTAAAATTCACAAAAATAATTCAATAAAAGAATGGCAGAAAACCTCAATATCATACAATCCATCATACTGAATAGATGCATTCTGCAAACTTATTTTATTGCATGCCCACCCCTTTCAGAATTTATTGGATAAAAAATTAGTAAACTTAAAACACGGACAATTACAAAATTGTTGCAAACCTGCATTGACCAGTCAATGTCTTTAAATCAGCATTCTTTAACATAGATTCGGTTGAAAATGACCATCATGGTATTGTTTTCTAATTGATAATAATAATTATTTATTTTATTTTATAATTCTAATAATTATTCTAATCATAAAGAAATAGATTGGGGGTTCAGTTATTCTTCTTGAAAAACCCTATTCTTTCCTCTCATTCTCTAAGCAATTATTTTTCTTTTTTATTCCATTCTTAACTCAAGGGAGTGCACGTATGAGTTGAAAAAGTTGGGTTAACCTTGGGGAGCAATCGGCACAAGCGATTTAGCACTGAATTTTGCTTTCAGGGCAGTGTTTCGACAGGACACAACTATGATCAACATTTGTTTTTCCAACAATCTGAAAGCAAATTTCTTTTTCAAATGTTGATCAAATAGGGTTTCCTTGAGCAGATGCTTTCATGATGGTGATTTGTGGACCGAGTTTTTCTCAAGTATTTATTGACTGAAAACGACAGTAGGTATTCTTCCTTGAGCTCTATCTTTGCTCGAAATTTTGCGGTCGCTGCACTTTCTAGGAATTGCTTGGATCGTATGGTAAGCAACTCGAAATGATGAAAATGGAAACAATTTTGATTTTTTTCCTAACAACGTCGCCAACATGAGGTTCATTCCGACAGAGAGCCACCACTTGGCCATGATCGCTCAAAAGTCTCGACAATGTCAGCAGAATGGCAAGGAGCTTGCCCTGGTCTTTAGAAAAGTAACGAATGAAGAAATGCTTATTTAATTCCCTAGTTGATGTAGTCGTGTTCTTGATTTTGTTAATGTTGAATTAATTTAAGCTAGTGCAAGAAATTGGGGAATTAGTTGATTGAATCCAGAAAATATATTTAGCCTTCTTTGCACTTTTATAATTGCAAAGATCGACACTGAAGTTTTGTCTTTCGAGAAGCAAAAATTCTGGTCCTATGCTTCTTCCTTATTCTTACTGTATAAAATGTGTACAGACCACTTTGGAAAAAATACGCCTAGAAACTGTGCAATATTTATGTTGAAAATTAAACATGCTTCAAACAAATAAGTTACATGTAAATTGAATTATGAGAGTTAGAAAAAGGTAAAGGATGTGAGTTAAAATGTTTAGAGTTAACATAGTAAGAGTTTTCATAATAATTAAGTGTAGGTTTTACATTGTTGTGTTTAATTTGTGGTATGAGTTATGCTCATGAGAATCATATAAATAAAATTGAAATGTTGTAATCTAAATCATCCAATTGTGAGTAGAATACACATAACAAACGTTAGAGTTTTCCAATAATGTTTGTTTTTTCCTCTCAGATATTCTATTTGGTAATTATCTATTTGGGGTGTTCATCGTACGCTTCCAACAAAGTGGTATCAGAGCCTGAGTTCGAAGTATAAAAACAATTATTTTTTTGCAAATGGCAAACAACAATTTAGTTCCCTTCCAAGTACCTCGACTTATGAAAGAAAATTATAGCAGCCGGTGTATTCGAATGAAAGCTCTACTTGGGTCACAAGATGTGTGGGACATTGTTCATAATGGTTATGAAGAACTAGAAAGTGATGCGACTTTAAGTCAAGCTCAATGAGAAAATTTACAAAATACAAGGAAAAGAGATCAGAAGGCTCTTACTATCATTCATCAAGCCATTGATGATTCAAACTTTGAGAAAATTTTTGTAGCAACTACTGCATATCAAGCATGGAAAATTTTGGAGAATACATATAAAGGAGTAAATCGATTCAAGAAGGTTCGCCTTCAAAAATTGAGAGGTGATTATGAATTAATGCATATGAAAGAGTTTGAATCGGTTTCAGATTATACATCAAGATCGCTAGCAGTAGTAAATAAAATGAAAAGATATGGTGAGACAACAAGTGATGAGCAAGTAGAAAGATACTTCGCTCATTGGATGAAAAATTTAATTTCATCGTTGTAGCTATTGAAGAATCAAAGAATTTGAGTACAATGTCCATTGATCAACTTATGGGTTCTTTACAAGCCCATGAAGAAAAGCTTCTTAAGAAGAACAAGCAGACGACTGAGATACTTTTTCAATCAAAGTTGAATTTAAAAGACAAGGAAGACAACCTAGAAAAAGTCAATCGAGGTCGAGGACGTGGTGGTAATCGTGGACGTGGTGATTTTAGAGGTCGTGGTCGAGAAAACTACGGTCAAAGAAATTTGATGAGGGTAATTCAAACTCAAACTCATCAAGGGGTCGTGGAAGACAACATTATTCAAGGTCAAATGGAGAAAGATCAAATAATGACAAGAGGTATGACAAAAGACAGGTTGAATGTTATAATTGTCATAAATTTGGCCATTATTCCTGGAAATGCGGAAATAGAGTTGAAGAAAATGCAAATTATGCTGAGAAAGATGAAGAAAGTAGTAATTCATCATTGCTTCTAGCATGTAAAGGTGTGAAAACATGTGAAAACAATGCATGGTATCTCGATATTGGTGCAAGCAATCACATGTGTGGAAGTAAATAAATGTTTGTGGATCTTGATGAATCTGTTGGTGGTGATATCGTATTTGGAGATTCCACAAAAATTTCAGTTAGAGGAAAAGGTAAAATTTTGATCAATTTGAAGAATGGAAAGCATGAGTTTATCTCTAATGTTTATTATATGTCTGATATGAAGAACAACATTTTGAGTTTGGAACAACTCTTAAAGAAAGGCTATTGTATTTTGATGCTATTGTATTTTGATGAAAGATTATAGTCTTTTTTATAAGAATCATGACAATATGATTGCTAAAGTGCAAATGACAAAAAATAGAATATTTTTATTGAACCAAATTGATGGAGCGAAATGTTTAAAGTCATGTTTAAAAGATCCAAACATGATTTGGCACTTGAGATTTGGGCATTTAAACTTTGATGGCTTGAGACTGTTAGCCATGAAGAACATGGTAAAAGGGTTGCCATACGTCAAACATCCAGACCAATTTTGTGAAGGTTGTCTTTATGGCAAACAATCAAGGAAGAGTTTTCCACAATAATCATTTTGGAAAGCAAGGAGACCACTGGAGTTTGTTCACACTGATCTTTGTGGACCGATCAAACCAACTTCTTTCGATAAGAATAATTATTTCTTATTATTTATTGATGATTCCAGCCAAAAAACTTGGGTTTACTTTGTCAAAGAGAAATCAGAAGTATTTGGCAGGTTCAAGATATTTAAATCCCTTGTTGAAAAAGAAAGTGGTTGTTACATAAAAGCATTGAGATCAGACAGGAGAGGTGAAATTCACTTCAAATGAATTTAAAACTTTTTGCACAGAAAATGGAATTCATCGACCTATGACAGTTCCATTTACTCCTCAACAAAAGGGTGTTGTTGAGAGGAAGAATCGAACAATACTTAACATAGCTCAAAGCATCTTGAAGATCATGAAGATGCCAAAAGAATTTTGAACACAAGTTGTTGAATGTTTAGTGTCTTGTCAAATCGTTCCCCTACTAGAAGCTTGTTGAAAAAAACTCCTCAACAAGCATGGACAGAAAGAAAACCATCCATTGCTCATTTGAGAGTATTTGGATGTATGACTTATACACATATACCAGATCAAAAGTGTAGTAAGCTTGATGATAAAAGTGAGAAACATATTTTTGTTGGCTATGATGCAAGCTCAAAAGGCTACAAGCTTTATAATCCTGTGACAAAGAAGACGATAGTAAGCAGAGATGTTGTGTTTGATGAAGAAGCATCATGGAATTGGAATGATGAATCAGAAAACTACAATTTTTTTGTTTTTCCCGATGATCATGATGAGCCTAGTGACATTGCTTCTCCATTAATACCACCAACATCACCAATCACTCCACAACAAAACACACCTTCATCATCTACAAGTTCAAGTGAATGGCCTCGTGGCATGAGAAGTTTACGAGACATATATGATGAAACTGAAGAGTTAAGTCAAAGTTAATTTGACAGTGAACCTTTGAATTTTGAAGAAGCTTCGCAAAATGACAAATGGAAGATTGCTATGGATGAAGAGATAAAAGTCATAAAAAAGAATGATACGTGGGAACTTTCTACTCTTCCAAATGGAAAGAAAGCAGTAGGTGTCAAATGGGTGTTCAAGATAAAAAGAAATGAAAAAGGAGAAGTGGAGAGATACAAAGCAAGATTAGTTGCAAAAGGATATTCTCAAACAAAAGGCATTGATTACGATGAAGTGTTTGCTCCAGTTGCTCGTTTGGAAACTATAAGATTGTTAATTGTGCTTGCTGCTCAAAATAATTGGAAAATCTCTCATATGGATGTCAAATCATCATTTTTGAATGGATATCTAGAAGAAGAAGTCTACTTAGAACAATCTCTTGGTTATTCTGTGAAAGGTCAAGAGGATAAAGTTCTAAAATTGAAGAAGGAATTATACAGATTGAAACAAGCACCAAGAATGTGGAATAGCAGAATCAACAAATATTTCCTTGATAATGGGTATTTGAGATGTCCTTATGAACATTCTCTTTTTATTAAAACTAATGATCATGGAGATATTTTGGTGGTTTGTTTGTATGTGGATGACTTAATTTTTACAGGAAATCGTGCAAGTATGTTTGAAGATCTCAAGCAGGCAATGACCCAAGAATTTGAAATGACAGATATAGGGTTGATGTCATATTATCTTGGCATTGTGGTGAAGCAAACAGAGGAAGGTATTTTTATCTCTTAAGAACGATATACTAGAGAAATTCTAGAGAAGTTCAATATGATTAATTCTAAGCCTGTTACAACTCCGATTGAAACTGGGACCAAATTGTCCAAATATGAAGAAAGAGATGTTGATCTTTCATATTTCAAAAATTTGGTTGGGAGTTTGAGATATTTAACTTGCACACGACCAAATATTCTTTTTAGTGTTGGATTGGTGTCGATTTATGGAATCTCCTACAACTATTCATTTGAAAGTGGCAAAGAGAATTCTTCGTTACCTCAAGGTACACTTGACTATGGGTTATTTTATTCTTCATCTAAAGAATTCAAGCTTGAAGGCTATTGTGATAGTGACTGGGCTGGAGATACTAATGATCGAAAGAGCACTAGTGGATTTGTTTTCTTTGTTGTTAATATTGTATTTATTTGGAGTTTTAAGAAGCAACCTATTGTGACATTATCCACTTGTAAGGCCGAATATGTTCATGCAGCTTTGAGTGTTTGTCATGCAGTTTGATTAAGAAATTTGTTAAAGAAAATTGGAATTTTACAAGATGATCCAACTGTGATCCATGTATACAATAAGAACAATTGCTCTGGCAAAAAATCCTGTGTTCCATGATCGTAGCAAACACATTGATACTAGATTTCATTTCATCAGAGATTGCATTTCAAGGAAGGA
>JBBPDI010082383.1:0-13622 GCA_037974545.1 Cucumis variabilis
TGCTGAAAGGACTCGTGTTGGTTTGTGGGAATAACTTTCACTCTAATAAGCCTTTAAGGAAAGTAAGGGATGATGTCTCCAGGTCGCAAGGGATGCAGGGGAATATCAGATATTTGAATTCCAAATCCTGATCCGAATCCTGGGCCTGGGGCGTTACACTCTGTCTGTTCTCCAGTTATAGGAGATGATTGCAAACTCCATTAAAACTCAATATGGTGGACCTGCTCAAACTTTCGCTTTGCATTCCAAGCCATACACAAAGAGGATTAATAATCTCAAAATACCGAATGGATACCAACCACCCAAATTCCAACAGTTTGATGGAAAAGACAACCCATAACAACACGTTGCTCATTTCATCGAAACATGCAAAACTGTTGGTATGCACGGAGATTTATTGGTAAAATAGTTGTT
The DNA here is from genome assembly GCA_037974545.1 of Cucumis variabilis. NCBI lineage: Eukaryota > Viridiplantae > Streptophyta > Magnoliopsida > Cucurbitales > Cucurbitaceae > Cucumis > Cucumis variabilis. The sequence goes on from JBBPDI010082383.1 coordinate 415, forward strand.
TGAACTCTTAAAGGAAACACCTTCGACTGGTACATCGACCTAGAGTCTGAATCCATTGATAGTTGGACGCAACTTGAGAGGGACTTTCTCAATCGCTTCTACAGCATCTGACAGATTGTCGGCATGATGGAGTTGATAAACACCAAACAGCGGAAGGGGGTGCCAGTCATGGACTACATAAACAGATGGAGTGTAAGCCTAGATTGGAAAGATAAGCTAACAGAACTGTCTGCAGTGGAGATGTGCACCTAAGGCATGAACTGGGAACTTCTCTATATTTTGCAGGAAATAAAACCTCGTACATTAGAAGAATTAGCGACTCGCGCCCACAATATGGAACTAAGTATCGCTAAAAGGGAAACAAAATATTTCTTGGTTCCAAAAATGAGGAGTGACAAAAATGAAATTGATGACACTAAAAAGATCGTGAATAGTGTCATAAATGAGTGTATGGTTGTTCATGCAACTCATTTGGAATCATTTTCTAAAAGAAAAGAAACAAAATTTGAAAGAAAGCATGATGACAACGAAAAGTGATGCCCAACTCTTACAAAAAGACAGGAAAAAGTTTATCCATTTCTTAACTTTGATGTTGCAGGCATGCTGAAGCAACTATTAGAGAAGGAATTTATTCAACGACCAGAATGAAAACGACCAGAACAAGTAGAAAAAGTAAATGATCCTAAATAGTGTAAGTACCATCGGGTCATTAGTCACCCTATTGAAAAGTGTTTTATGTTGATGGAGTTAATTCTAAAGTTAGCTCATGAAAAGAAGATCGAGATGGATATTGATGAACTAGCTCAGACAAATCGTGTTACGATTGACAGGACCTCAAATGTTCCACCATCAACACAACTTTATGATCAAAATAAAAGATTAATTCAGTTTGGGACTTTCGAACCTATAGTTGTCAAATTTCAACAAAGGATCGTGACGATAGACTCCCAAAACAAAGAAGAGCTTGTTAAGTGTTTTATGTTGATGGAGTTAATTCTAAAGTTAGCTCATGAAAAGAAGATCGAGATGGATATTGATGAACTAGCTCAGACAAATCGTGTTACGATTGACAGGACCTCAAATGTTCCACCATCAACACAACTTTATGATCAAAATAAAAGATTAATTCAGTTTGGGACTTTCGAACCTATAGTTGTCAAATTTCAACAAAGGATCGTGACGATAGACTCCCAAAACAAAGAAGAGCTTGTTAAGGATGATGATGAAAGATGGATAGTCATGACTCGTCGAAAAGAAAGGCAACTAAATTCCATTAAAAAGGAGTCATCATTTCATTAAAAGCATGCAAAAGAAATCATCTCTCATAAAAAGAAGGGGAAAAGAAACAAAAAAATGTTGAAGCCTAAGTCTATCAAAGGAAAAGCCGAGGACTTTCTCTAACCTCAACGACTGATAAGTTTGTTAGATGTCCTCCCAAGAAGCTCCTCGATCCTCATCTAAAAGAAGTATTAGAAGTCATTACGTCATGTTGTTCGTATAGCAGAAGTCGACAACAATTATGCATCTTCTGAAGAAGTCAACAATTCAAATGAAATCAAGCAAATGGCTTCTATCTTTGATTGTATCAAGCCTTCAACTACTCGATCTTCAATCTTTTAAAGATTGAGTATGGTCAAGAAAGAAGAAGAAAACCAATGTACAACGTCTACTTCCACTCGAACTTCATCTTTCAAAAGGCTAAGTATCTTTACATTGAAAAAAGATCAACCTTCAACATTGGCTTTTGATCGACTAAAGATGACGAGCGATCAACATTAAAAAAAGATGAAAACTTTAAAGGTAAAACCACTTTATAAAGAATACAATAACAAAAATATTTACAGTTGTGTCCCATCATGCATAAAGAGGAAGGCTCATATATTCACCAATTTTACAAATGAAGGGGGTGAACAAATTCTTGATGAATGTATGAGTTGTTAAATATGCAACGCTCCTTATCACAAGAGCCTGAACTGCATGGTGCTCCTAGTCCACAAGAAACTTAAAATGGGAATGGAAAAAAAATAATAAAACAAAAATTTGAAGTACGTTAGAACTTGATCTCTATGTTACAAAAAGGGTACGTAGGCAACTTAAAATTTACTTTAAGTTCAGTCGCACGCATAAAAAGAATTATGCTTCATTGTGAACTTATAGAAAAAAAATATGTTAACAATACAAAATGTAATTTAGAATTAGTCACACTAGAATAAAAAAAATTCATTATCATTCAACAAAAATCTTGCATTTACAAGAATTGCAATGAAAAAAAAAAGAAAAGAAAAAGGGCAAAAGGGGCAAAGTCAAAGTAGCGAGCTTTGTCTTCTCTCCCATATGTTGCAGTTGAGAGGATCTTCATCTTCTCCCATGTGTTGTTTCCAAGAGAATCTTCACTTCTTCCATGTGTTGCGGCCGACAAGATCTTCATCTTTATCTTCTCTCATGTGTTGCAGCTGACAGAATCTTTAACTTTATCTTTTGTTATGTGTTGCGACTGAGAGGATCTTCATGTTTATTTTCTTCGATGTGTTGCGATTGAGAAAATCTTTATCTTCATCTTTGATGTATTGTAGCCGAAAGGGTCATCATCATCTTTTTCCCTGTGTTGTAGCCGAGAGGATTTATCTTCATCTTTTCCCATGTGTTGCAACCGAAAGGATACATCTTCATCTTCTCAAATGTGTTGCAGTCGAGAGGATTCATCATCTTCATCTTCTCCCATGTGTTGCAGCTAAGAGGATCCATCATCTTCATCTTCTTCAATGTGTTACGTCGAAAGGTTAATCATATTCATCTTCTCCTATGTGTTGTAGCTGAAAGGATTCATCTTCATCTTCTTTTATGTGAATTCATCTTCAACTTTAATGTGTGCAACCAAGAAGACCATCATTATCATTTTCAATAGTTGCAACTAAGAGGATCATCATCTCAATGCGATGATGCTAAAAGGATCTTCATCTTTTCTCATGTGTTGCAACAGAGAGTACACATCTTCCTTTTTCCATGTATTGCAGCTAAGAGGATCATTATCTTCATCTTCTCCCATGTGTTGCACTCGAGAGGATCATCATCTTCATCTTCTTCCATGTGTGCAGCTGAGAGGATTGTCATTTCCATATTCTCGCATGTACAGTAGCCGAAAAGATCATCATCTTCATCTTCTCTCACGTGTTGCAGTCAATAGGATCATCATCTTCATCTTCTTCAATGTGTTGCAACTGAGAAAATCATCATCTTCATTTTTTTTCAATGTGATGCAACTGCTGAGAGGATCTAAAGTCGAAGCAGTGGGCACCATGATAGAGTTGCATCGCCTATCATGTACAAACCCAAAAAATTGAAGCAGTGTGGCCATGATATAGTTGCATCGTCTATCATGTACAAACCCAAAAATTTGAAGCAGTGGACATCATGATAGAGTTGCATCGTTTATCATGTACAAACCCAAGAAGCCAAAGCAGTGAGCGCCATAATAGAGTTGCATTGTCGATCATGTACAAACTCAAGATGCTGAAATAATAAACGTCAAGGAGATCAAGCCAAGATACGTGCTTGCATAGAGCCTTCAAAGAATAGTTGGAAAAAAAAAAGTCAAAGTTAAGTTATATGTAAGGAAAATTGTTATAAGATAAATAAAAGAAAAAAAATTAAAAAATTAAAAAAAAATAGGTTGAAAGAAAAGGGTTGAGAACATAATGGTTAAAAAAAGAAAGAGAAGGAATAAAAAAAACAAGAAAAACAGAGTTAAAAAAAGTATTTTAAAAAAAATTAAAAAAAATGAAAGAAAAGACATAAAAAAAAACAAGTGCAAATAACAAAAGAATTGAAAGAAAAACTGAAAAAAGTTAAGAAAGGAAATTAACAAATAATTTAAAAAAAATAGAAAACAAAACTTTCTTATAGAAATTAAAAATAAAATTAAAATTAAATAAGAAAAAGGGACATTTTTAAAAATATCAAAATAAATTAAAATATTTACAAGTTATAGAAAAATTTTGGATTCTATCTTCTATCACTATAGCGTATCAATGATTATCAAAGAGAATTTGTTATAGGTTGTAAATATTTTGTAAAAATTTTTTTTTTTTGAAAATTCTTCTGGAAAAAAAAAAAAGGAAGATGAACCTCTTTCTATCCTATTTTGCTTTTTCTTTATTGTTTCAAAACTAAATATATAAAAGAAAAAAAAAAAAAAGAAAAAAAAAAAGAAAAAAAAGAGAAAGCCCATCTCTCCATCACTGCTGTTCTTATATCTCTACCGAATTTGTTTTGAAGAAGGCAACTCTCACATACACAAACCAAAACCTATCACCCTACTTCTTTCCTCTGCCACGGCTCTTCCAAAAAAAAATAATAATAAAGATCCGACCTCTTCTTCAACAACCGTTTAAGCAACAATAATAAGACTAAAAAACAACCCTTCTTCTCCATCAATTTTAAAATCATAAGTATAGACAATTTACAATAATAGCATTGATATGCTATAGTGACAAAAAATTAATAAAAAACTTCAAAAATAGCAAAATTTACAAAATATTTATAACATATAGAAATTTCTATCACTGATAGTCATTGATATGCTATAGTGATACAAGACTATCATTGATAGAATTCAAAATTTTTCTATTTACAAAATATTTATAACATATAAAAAATTCTATCACCGATAGTCCTTGATATGCTATAGTAATATAAGACTATCATTGATAGAATTCAAAATTTTGCTATAGCTTGTAAATATTTTAATTTATTTTACTATTTTTAAGAATGCCCCTGAAAAACAAATCACAAATAGAGAGGAAAAACTTTTTGGAAATATGAAAATATGCTATTTTTTATTGGAGCACAGTGTAAACTTATATAGTAGTGCCATAAAAATTAAATCTCTTCAGAATAGGAAATTCTTTCCAAATTTGTTAGAGTGAGTTGAGATTTTAACTTTTATTGGAGAAAATTTCTCTCCTCAACTCACGGCTTAATGCATAAGTTTTATTTTATTTATTATTTTTTTTCTTCTTTCTCCCACATCATAAATAAATTTTAAATTAAGTAGAAAAAAAAGCAAACTTTTCAAATTTTAAGTTTGAGATAATTTATGTAGCACAAGTTTTGCAAAAAAAAAAAAAAAAAAAAAACATCAAATTAGAAGATGATACCAAAAAAAAAAAGTCAAAGCTTTGACTTAAATTAACATTTTAATAAATTGGCAATATTCCAATTTTATCAGTTTTTTTAAGTCTCAAATTTCCCATTAAATTCATTGGTAGAAAACAAAAATCCAATTTCATAAAAAAAACTTTGGCCATATTCCAATTGATTTTTATCGAAAAAAAATTATGAATTAAAATCAAAATTCAGTACAAATTTGACTTGGGTTGTATTCCTCATTTTAATCAAACTCATGTCCAAATGCATAGTGTGATTAATTTAACATATTAATTAGAGCCAAAATCATGAACAAATTAATTGTATTTTTGGTTTCTGCTTATCATTTTTGAGATTGACACAACCATACATGTGTGCGAATCTAAAAAATGGGCATTTGTTGAACAAAAAATTTTGGCCAATTAAATGGTGTCACGTCATCACAACAAAAATAATGATATTCATAATTTAATATGATTTGGATAGTTAATTTTTCTCATATCCAACCCAATTCAAGCCTTCAATGTAAAAATTGGATCAAATAAGGATAATGGATCCAAGCCCAAGTTCAACCGGCAAGTGAGTCCAAACTCAAGTCCAATCGGTAAATGGGCCCAAGTTCAAGTCCAAGAGTCAATTGGGCCCTAGCCCAAGTCCACTAAGAAAATTGACTTAAACCCAAGCCCAACAAGCAAATAGGCTCAAGTTCATCTAAAGTCCATGAAAGTTCTCTATAAATAAAGACCTTCCCATTCATTTAGAAGATCTTTGGTCGAAGGAAGAATTGAAGCTCTAGTACTGAAGCTCTGAAGAATTGAGGATTCAAACTTCTAAAAAGCTCTCAAGACGTCCAAGTTCTTATCAAGCTCGAGATCAATATCTTTTAAAAGATTAAAGACTTGGAAGATAAAAATTTCCTTTAGATTCTAGAAGATTGAAGCTCAAATTAACTTGTAACTATAACATCCTAAACACCAAAGATTAAGAAGTTCTAACTTTTAATTTGTGTTCAAGAGAAAACATTAAAGGAGTAAATATTAGAGATTGTATCTACAATATCAATTAATATACAAAATTCAATTCAACGAATTACGTTTCTTCGAAATCTCGTGTGAACAATTTTCTTAATTTTAAATTTTAAATTTTGCAATAGTCATAGTTATATACTATTTTAAATTTAAATTTTTCATTTTTAGTTTCTTTTCAGTTACTTAAATTTTTACCTTATATAAACTCTTTTACTAAAATATTCATTTTGGATATATTTAATATGAGATATATTTAAAAATAGCAAAATAAATTAAAATATTTACAAGTTATAGCAAAATTTTAGATTCTATCATTGATAGTCTTCTATCACTATAACATATCAATGACTATCAATTATAGAATTTGCTATAAGTTATAAATATTTTGTAAAATTTGCTTTTTTTGAAAATTCTCCATTTAATATTTTACAATCTTGACATTTACATAAAATTGAGTTGAATTAGAATCAACACCATTTAAGACAAATAAATGAATTTAATGAGAAATAATATTTCAAATATCAAAATTCAACAACATATAATTAATAAAATATATTGTAATTTGTTATTAGTTTGGCAATGGAATTTATGTATATTTGATAATATTATGTTTTATAATTATTTTTTTAATATTTCAATGAATTCTATATATATTTTTATTTTTTACATAATTAAATTATATTTAAACTAAGAAAACTAAGCAAAAATATTAGAAAAAAGAACCCAAGAAATGAGAAACAAGAAATGATTATAATGATTCTGTTTCTAACCCCTAAAATTAAAATTGATTGATCTTTTTAAACCATTTTTTTTTTATTATTCCTTTCATTTACTTTTCTCATCAGTAAAATAAAGATAACATTGAGGAATAACTTTTTCCTATAAATAATTTAAACAATTAAGTTTACATAATCATTTTGTTTTAGTTAAAGAATAGATTAAATCTTGATAATCATGTCTATCATTCCCTCGTTTGCACTAAAGAACACATGTAAAAAAAATAACTTGGTTAAAATATTTATTTTGTTTTTTATGTTTAAAATTAATTTTTTTTAATTTAAAGTATATTTAATCCATTAACATATTAAAAGGCTAGGAAAGGGTTTAATATGCAGCTGCCATTTTATGTAAATGTGAAATTGTGGGACCAAAACAAATGTATTAAAAGTTTTTAAATAAATTATTTAAATTTACAAATTATTATCCAACAAGTTCAAATCTTGAGAAACATCTTGTGCGATTAGTTACAATTATGAACTCAGATTTTTAATATGGTAAAAATTAATTCATAAACTTATAAAAATGTTGTGAATACTTATCGAGATTGAATCGAGAAATATTTATATATTTATATGCTTTCCAACTAACAATAAGTAGAAAAGTAATAACCTTATTTAACTAACCTATTGGTGGTTGAAAGAAAAACATTTGAATCATACAGAACTTGAAGGAACTAAATGAATATGGTGAAATTCAGGGTTCATTATTGGGAATGGAAACTATTGAAACTCTAATTAAATGAGTTTAATTAATTGCTTGAGCTGGCATCTTATATATATATATATTCTTTTTCTCCGTCCTATCTCTAGAAATCATGTGATGAGTTTTATTACTCAGTGTTCAACTTTTCAAGCTAAAAAAGGAGAGAGTAGTTAAGAATTATTTACCTGATCTAACCTAACAAACGTGAAATAGTCTTTCTTTCTCCTTGTTTTAATGTGATAATTCAAACAACAATGTGACAGAATCTCTATTTGTCTCATCATTTTTGGAACAAAATTACAAGAGAAAAATAGGGAATTTTGAATCATGCATGAACGAAAAACTCTAAATATTCAAATTTGGATTTTGTTTCTTGGCTATTACCCATACGTTTATTGTGGATGATTAAAGTTCAATGATCGGTAATGATTTTCTATTCAAAGTATGTAGATATTGAGGAAGTTTCTGCCTAATAGTTATGTCCAATTTATTGAGGGGTGAAGTACAACTTGAATTAGCTAGGGTCTCCTAAACCTAGTTTTCAGCGGCTCAAATAAAGATTTATAATTCACTAGATTAAATGATAAGCACTTAATTTGTGCTTATTTTCACTTCTTATTTAGGGTCATTTTTACTGGATATATGTATTTGAAAGAATACGATACACGCGCAACAAAAAAACGGATTGAAAAATTACTCTAATTACATCTAAACATTTGGAGATTAGCATGCATATCAACTACCATAATTAAATGAAATTAGGGTTAATAGAAGTCATACCTTCATTGCTTCTCAATTCCTCAATATCTTCTCAGAACACGAACCCAAGACCACCACTAGAGTTTACCCGCTATTCTTTAGACTTAGAACCGAAATGTGGGACCCTTAAGTGAAGGAAATAGGAAGAGCAAGATGGAAATTGGAAGGTGATACTTGGGGTTCACCCGGTTCTTCCTTCCAAACCTACTAGTTAGTAAGATTCAAGCCTTCCGTCACGCTCCCAGTAAGAACCATTTGGCAGAGAGAAATAAGTTAAAATATTTTGTAAGTCAAGATTACAAAAATGGCAAAAACAACATTTTTACAATTTGAAAAAAGAAACCATTTATAAGCAAATTACATGCAAAAATGCATGTAATTTGTTTATAAAATCTCAACACCTAGCATTCCACTAACTATTGGTGGAACTTAGGAGAATTATCGAACAAAATGTTGGATTTTACCACTAACTTAGTCTAAGGGCAATATGGTCATGTGACCTTTCGAGTCAAAGTCATACATTGATTTTTTTAAGGTAAAAGTCAACCTTTTCATTTTTTACCATTTTGTCTTTATTGACTAATTCCGATCTTCCAAGCATGAATTCACATTCACTTTTCTGAAATTCAAATCACATTTGAATATAAAGCCGATCAAAATTTGACTTTTCAAAGTCTAAAGTCAACATTTTGACTTTTTACAACTTTGATCATTTCCATCATTTTTAAGCTTCCAAATATGAGTCCATATTTATATTTTTAATATTTTAATCACATGTAAACATAAAGCTCTACATATAGAGCTCTTAAATCTTTATGCACACCCTGAACTAATCGAAAAACCTAAGTTTCCTCAAATTTCCTCGAAACTCTTGTGACCCAACTTCCCTTAAAAAATCAATTACCTAACGTCAAAGTCTGCTTACAGTTCCTTCATGAAATCTTTAAGAAAAAAATTATCTTTAAGAAAAAAATTATCTTTCAGAAAAAAATTATCTTTAAGAAAAAAATTATCTTACAGTTCCTTTATATCGCCTAAAGCATAAATTCTAAGTTAAGTTTATGTGATTAGGCAATTAAGCAAAGCTTCAGGACCTTAAGATTGAGTGCTTTGGCATTTAAGCACGATAGAACACTTTAGTCACGTCACATCTCACTTGAAAAGCAAGAGTGTCTGTGAGGTGGGGTGTGACAAGTCTTGGTCGAACTCAGCCTTGAAATGGCCTGAGTTCCCATTTCTTAACTTTTCTATTAGCACTTAGTCAGTGGGTTACATATCAACTTAAACATGTTTAGGAGGAAGATTAGGCTTACACGTGTGCCACTTGTAGAAGAAGTTGGCAAGCTTATATAAAATTAGAGGTGACTAATCCATTTTGGAATTAGTTTAAATAGAGGAGTAAAGTTAAAAAGAGGATTTAACTGATTTTATTAAGTGTTACTCTACTGAAAAGAATACCTATTAGGTGAGAAGAGAAGTTTGAAGCTAGCCAAGGAAAACTAAGTTTTGTGAGTGAATTTCAAAAAGTGTTTGTATATTTAAAAGCTTTCTTTGAATTTAAGGATGTTTTGTAAACGATTGTTTTAAATGAAAGGATATATTTTGATTTTAAGTAAAGTCTACATGTGTCAAATAAATATAAAATTGTATTTAAACCTTTAGTCTTATCCTTAACCGTTAGCTAACTGCTATGTGAACATAAAGAGTAAAGGCAACCATGTAGAGAATGCCTGCATAGTGAAATGAGATGGGACAATGCATAAATGATGTGTATTGCGCTTCAGCCTAAGCAATGAAGAAGAAGCTAGGATACTTCTAGATGCTATTCACAGTAGTCTAAACGCAAGGATGATAAGACTTAGCATAGGAAATGGTTTCAAAATTTCTTGAAAAAATGATATTAAGTCTAATGAGTGTGATGTATTTTCAGAATGAGGCTGTTTAAATTGAAATTATTATGTTATGAAATGTGTTTCACAAAAGGTTTTTTTGTAAACCTCACTAAGTCTTTTGACATAAGTTTTAAAATTTCCTTTACAGGTAACGAGGGGTGAAGGCAAAGTTGAGAAAAATTGTGAGAAGGTTGCTAGGCGAGAAGGCTTGCAAGTGTTTAATGTAAGTTATTAAATTTTGTATTTAGAGACTTTATTGTAAAGAATAATTTAGAGTGCATGGTTGAAGTTAATAAAAAGATTTAAGTGTTTTGATCTATAGTTCTAAGTTATATTTTTTTATCACTTAAAAGCTAAAATGGACTTAAGGTTGAACTAGGCAATAAAGCCAAGTTTCAAGACTAAAGGACCTAAGCTGAGTATTTTGGCATTTCACCTTTGAGGAACCAAGACTGCTCAAAGTCATACCACGTATTGCATCATAATATTTAAGATGCATGCGATGTCACACCCTACCTCGAGTACCTATTTACACGGCCTAAGATGCGATGTAAAGTCAACCGATGTCATTATTTTTCTGAACAACAGCAGTTGATTCTAACTACTTCTCTTTTACAATGCTAAACAACTTAGGCAAATTAAAACTTATGCAACAGAAACTAGGAGAAACAACTCAAACAACTTCTTATAGTTTAAACAAGTAGTCAAGGCTAAATGCCATTGATTACAAACTTTACTTACAAACCAAACAAAATTATACAACAACACTTAACCATGTATACCATAAGATTAAAACTGACCTTTAATAACTAACTATCAATAACTTTTGCATAGCAGTCTAAAGACAATGAACAGGTTCTCCGATCATGACCTCTACCTGAAAAGTGGAAAATGTTTTCAAAGGGTGAGCTAAAAAGCCCAGTGAGTGATGGTTTTATAAAAAGACTTTCAAGGCAACATACTGTGAATATTTCATAAACATATCATATAATCATAAAAAATCTCTTTAAACTGAACATTTTCTAATATTCAAATACTGATCTAACTTTGTATACTCTATAACAAGTAAAACTTAAACAAGATTGCAGAGCACCTTCGATTGTACTATCTAGTTAAAACCTCAATTGAATAGTAGAGCACCTTTGGTTATACTGTTCATAATAAACTCGATCAAGATAGTAGAGCACCTTTGGTCATACTATTCTTGCCTGAACTCGATGGTAGTAGCTAAGTGGTCAGCATAGCCATATACCCCTGATTGTGCACATTGACCATCAAGAACTCGGTATATAAAGTACCATGATTTTCTCTTTAAAACCATTCTATTAAACTCATACTTTTCAAAAATCATTGCTCGTAAATCTTATAAATACATGCTTCCTAAAACCATTTCTAAACTTATGCTTTAGAACACTTTTTTAAATAACATGCTTAAAATAGAAATAAGGCTTACTTAAAAGCATACTTAAATAATAGCTTGTAAAACATATTAGAATTGTTATTAAGGAATCATTTTACTCCTCATAAATCATAGGTTGAAATAACTTTAGTACACTTATTTTTCACTCACAGATCGCAGATCGAACCCTTGGTCGATAAGCTTGTCCGATTTTCTCTTGTTCTGAAATAATGAGAAACAACTCCAATTGATTCCCTTTTATTCTAAAATATCAAACTTACTTAAAGTTTTCCAAATCATAAAAAATAGCCTCAAAACGCCTCAAAAACCTCTCTAAATCCAAAATGCATGCCTAACATGCCATGCTAATTTCTTAGACTCAACCACTAACTTCTATTGTCCAAAACCCCATTCTCGATTAGAACTCTACTTCTTCTTTAGAGCTTAATAACTTAAAATCCAAAACTCAAAAGATAATTGTTGCAAAATGTCTTAATACTCTTACCTTAATATTTCAACCTCAGATTCCAATGGATGAACTCTACAGCCGTCTGGAAGTCCACATTGTTGAGAATCACCTTTATTCTGACCTTTCTTATTTTCTACAATCAAATTTCAGCCCTCCCTTACACATATTAAACAACCAGCCCTATCTTAGAAAATAGACTCAAAATGGAAACGTTTAACAATAAATTCTTTCAAAACGTACAAGTGGACTGTGAGAAATTCAATATTCAAACAGGTCTATTTTTAGAGTCCATTGCATGAATTTACGTTGACACCTCATCCTTGCTTAATGCCACCTTAACCTTATTAAGACACCTTTTGCTTACTTTTAAACCTCAAAATTCATGCTAACAAGGCTTTGACACTTCAATAAATCCTTAAACCGATTGCCTTAATGTTTGGACAAATATTGACCCGTTTAAAGATAGCCTATTCTCAATCCTTATCATGCATATATTCACTATTTTTATATTTTTATGCATAATATGAAATTAGACTTCAATACGAACCCAACAATTCAAAAATCACCTAAATCGAAGTTCAAACGAACAAGAACAGGAAAATTTAACATAAAGGACATTTTTGTAAATAAAATGCAAAAATCTCTGAGAAAAAAAATACCAATTTTCATATATTTTTTTAGTGGGAATGGGCTTGAAAGTCTAATTTTAGGCCCATTTTCTATAATTTCCCAATTTTTCCTATAAATACCCATGATAACTCCTAATTTCACAAGAGAATTCAATTCAATTCACTATTCCCTCAAAAATCACTCGCAATTTCTTCCAAATTCCAAATTCTTTACCCTCATTCTATAATTTTTGGATCTTTAACAAACTTTTCAGAATTATTGAAGATGCAAGGCTAATTTTTTTGAGGTTATTTGGGCTTAGGTGATTCTAATCTTTGAGAATTTCACTACTTTGATTTTTCATTATAATTAGGGTTTGATTAATCTTTGATCTTGATGTAATTTTTATTAGAATCATCAATCAA